>VWPU01007462.1:0-41320 GCA_013398955.1 Callaeas wilsoni
CCCCGCGCTCCCGGCCGGGGCTCAGGCCGCCGATCGCAGCCGAGCCGAGGCGAGGCCGAGCCGCCGCCGGGCGCTGCGCAGGTTTGGACCGCGCGCCATTTTGTGAGGGCAGCGAACAGCCAGAGCCCGGCCGGGGACCCGCCGGGCCGCCCGGGCTCCCCTTCCCACCGCGGGCAGAGCCGCGGCCCGAGGGAGGAGGAGGCGCCGCCGCCGCCGAGGCCCCCGGGGAAGAGCGGGAAGAGCGGGAGGACGCGCCCGGCGCTCGCCCCGCGGAGGGAGAGGCCTCGCCCCGGGAGAAGCCGCCGCACGGGTGAGTGAGACGCCGCACCGCGGGACGAGCCGGGGCCGCCTCGCCCGGGCCCGCGGCGGAGGGGCCGCAGCGCTTCGCTGCCATCTTAGAGCGGGAGCGGCGGCAGGGCCGGGATCCATCCCCGCCCGCCCCTCCGCAGCCCGCGGCCTTTTTCCCCTTGGAGCGCGGCTGTGGCTTCCCGGGCCTTGGGAGCGGCGATGGAGGAAGGGAGCTCGCCCGGAGCCTCTCGGTGTTATGCGCAACGCCCTGCGGTGGGCGGGTGCGAGGGCTCGGGCCGGGCTGGCGGCGAGGAGGGCGGCAGGACTTGGAGCATCACCTGTTGTAGGGGAGGATTGGGATGCCCCGGCACCTGTGAGGGGCCGGTGGGGCGGGTGGGGAAGGTGGAGGGAGATGAGGAAGGAGTTACCTGAGCGAGGTGCCTGTCATCCCTTCGGTGGGGGTGGGGAGGAGGAGGGAGCAGCGTTGGGAATAGGCACAGGGACACGCAGGGACACACAGGCACAGGGACAGCCAGGGACACACAGGCACTCCCCGGGGAGGTGGTGGAGGCACCGTCCCTGGAGGTCTTTAAGGAAAGGCCGGACGCGGCTCTCGGTGCCGTGGGCTGGTTGACAAGGTGGCCGTAGGTTGGCCTCTATGATCTCGGAGGTCTTTTCCATCATTAATGATTCCCCGATTCCGTATTTTAATAGCTGGCCGCAGCCTTTTAGGGATTCAGCTTTGTGTTGCTGGAGGAATTGGAGCTCCCCTCGGATACACTGGGTGCTCCTCTGGGGTGGTCAGAGTTCCCTCCCGCCGCCGCGGGATCACAAAACGCATTTAAAAGTCCTGGTATTCGAAATTCAGAAATTGGCGTGTTTTTGTATCTCAGTCGGCTTTGAAGTTTTGGGTTTAGCCCGTCCAAAGACCACGTAGGGGTTCTTTGATCATGTATCTGGATTGCTGCTGTTACTTAGTTCTCCTATTACTCCATAGCCATCGGGGGAAGTAAACATTTATTGTTATTTAAAATCAACAAAGACGGAGTAACCGACTCCAAAATAAATCGACGAGCGTGTTTTTGACAGCCATCGTGGTTGAATCCGAATGAGAGTGTGCTGTTAACTTTTGCCAGGAGGTACTTGCAGTCGCCCTGAGGTGGATGGAGTTTCATGGGGGCCTGGATTTGTACAAGTTAGCAACTTTTTTTGTTATCTTCTTGGTATTTCCTTACCTTTTCCTCAAGAAAGGTGTGTGAAGTTGAAGAACACAGAGGTGATATCTGTGATAAATTAGCAAACATTTAGTTTCTGGTAGTATTTAATTCTCTGCCTGTAACCAAGCAGAATTTAACTTCCCTCCTTGGAATAGTCTGTAGCCCTAAAAAGTTTTGGTAAACTTGTTTCTCTCTTTCTCCACGCCCCCCTCCTCCCAACCTCTGTAGGTTGGGTATTTTTGGAAAATTAATTATACTTTATAGAATTAGAATAATAACACTGAAAATAACTCTGAGCTAGTATTTGTTAACTATTATCTATATATATTTGGTGTGTGTATATATAGATACTTTTGTAGGCTACGCTTCATGTTTTTGGCTTACATGAATTATTTAGAACTAGACTGTTTTTATTTGCAGTCTGAAGTAGAATATGTGTGTGAAGTGTTAAATTTACATTTTCTGCTGCGAATTAAAAATTCTGTCCAAGCTTATGAAGCTTATTGAGTTTAATTCGTGGGTTTGCAATATTCCTTGGGTAAGGCAAATAGATCTTGTTCAAAACTGAAGAGCGAGCAGGGTTTTCTTGAGCCAGGAGGGCAATAGGTCAATAGTGTGATGTTGTTTCCAGGCTCCCAGGTAGGGAAGCCAGTGGGTTCCAGGAGCAGCAACTGCTGCAGTTCTGCATCAGTCCTTGGGTGGGTTCAGGCCTTGGCATTGGCATCCCCTCCCCCCGCTGGACAGTGACAAGGATAATTTTACCTAAGAGCAGCCAAGGGTTCTCTCTTTCAGCGCCGATTTATGGGCTGGATTCTCTTGCTCGTGTGAAATAACCGGGGGCTCACTGGGAATTTATCCATTTTGGGAGTCTGGGGGGTTGTGCAGGCTGGGAATTAGCAGGTGATGGCCATCAGTGACTTCTGCAAACTGGTTGGTAGTTTAAACAAAGTAGCGGAACACCACTGGTGTCCGGGAAAAACTGTGCCTTGTCCGAGCTTTTCGAGTGACATTTAATTAGGACAGGCTGGCTTACATGTGCCACATCTTAAAGTCATGCTGGAAACTGGACCACCTGCTCAGATGGTATGTGAAGAGAATAAACACACAAAAACTGAACCTTTATTTGCCATGCAGGCATTTCGCAGCTACATCTGAGCTCAAATGGGTGCTGATTTGAAGACTAAAACCTACTGCCACCAAAAAAAGCACTTTTTGTCACTATGATTAGATTATCTTTCGGGCATTCCTTTTAAAACCTCTTCATTTCAGGTGTTTTCAAGTCTGGCTGTGGGACTGTAGGTTGAAAGTTGTGGTGACAGTTTGTGGTTTTGAGTGAGAATTGCAGCCTGGTGTCTGTTTAGCCTTTCCATGGTAATTTTGAATGCCATTTGGAGAGCTGTTCTCCACGTTGAGGTACAAAACTTTCTGATACCTTTATTTTATGGGAGCACGAGAGACTTGTATAACTTCTGAAATCCTTTTGTAAATAGATCTGTTGTTGTAGGATAGGATTATTTACAGAGAACTGCTGCTTTTGTCTTTATGACTGAGTACAATACACTATTTGTTGAGTTTACAGTTTCATCTCTTCTTTACTAAGAGCTTGGTAAGAAATAGACTTTCACAAAAATTATGTAATAACTTTGTGGCTACTCAGACTTCAAGAAGTCTGATGTTTATACAGTGAGAATTCTTTTTTGCTCTAGGACTGTTTGAAATAATACCAAAAACCTCTCTGAGCAAACTGCTTTTCTTGTGAGCTTCTGAGGGGAGAAAGAAGTACTTCAGAGAAGGGGAATGCTCTTCCTTTCCTTCCTCACCTCCATGGGTCCTTCAGGAGGAGGCTTATGGGAACTGTAGTCTTTGGATGGCTTAAAAACACCAGAGAAACTTTGGAAAATTGGGAATTGTTGCTTCCACAAAGACATGTTCCATATGTGGAGTTACCCAGTGCTGGCTCTTCAAGGTGAAACAATACACCGATAGAATTGCAGTGATTATCCATGTTTTTATCCATCTTTTCCTCTTCTGGGGAAGGCAGGTAAAATTCTGCATTTGATTCTCATTTATCCACGCATGTCTGGAAATACAATAACTGGACTGCTTTTGCAGGTACCAGTGGATTTAATTCCTTCAGAACAGGGCTCTGGTTTGTCCTAACCCTTGGTGTGGCTCCGTTTGAAAGGTATTGGCTTTATCATCTCCTTATTGATTCCAACGTGTCCTATCCTTATGATTTTCAGGGAAAATCCCCACTGGAGGGCCAGGGAAATGTGGGAGACAGTTCCCAGTCAGCTCTGGCAAACTCTGGTGCTGGTTCAGTTCCCCTGTATGACGACAAAATCAGTTAAATCCCAACTCTGAATTTTGGAAAAGCAGAGAAATGGTTCTGTAACTGAAACACCATGAGCTGACAACTATTTGTAAATATTCTCCATGCAAAGTTTCCACCAAATACCTGAAAGCGAAACTGAGTAAATGAAAGTAAAATTAACTCCATTAAGTGTCAGTTTTGTTCCAGCTGGGAGAGACCAAGCTTTCAACTGATGTGTTACATAAAGTTCCAAAACCTCCTAGTATTCTTTTTTTCCCCCCCCTCTTTTTCTTTTCCCCTAGAGGCAAATAAAAATAGACTATGTTGTGAGTCAGTTAAAGGAATAGTTAATAATACATTAATACCTCTTTGTGTTGAAAAGTTTCCTCTTTCTTTTTAGTAACTGTTTGGATGGTGAAATAAGAGAGGGATGGAGATGTACAAATTGATTTCTGATGGCAGAGTTATTCCTTCAAAAAATAATGGGAAAAAACTGAGAGTGAATTTTGTTGAGTTACTGGAAAAAAATCAAATTAGTAGGATGACTAGTTCACAAAATCATAAGTAAATAATTTTAATGATTAAATTGAACTTGCCAGTGAAACTTTTAAATCCTAGTGTCCCAAAAACCTGTTGTTCGCTGGTTTTGTAGTCTCCTGACTTCAAATACATTTCATTCCAAATCCCCTTTCCCTGTTTGTGTCCAGCTCATAATTTGTGCTTCTGTGAACTCCATAAATTGCTAATAACTCATTTACTTTGGGCCTGTTGGAACATCCAGCACCTGCTTTATACAGGGAGCAGTTCTGTGCCCCTGGTATCAGCTTGAGTTGAAACTGAGGAAGGGGTTAAAGGGGAGAGGAATATTGTCAGGGAAGTGAATGTGTTGGTGCTTCCTCAGTTCTGTATTTTCCTGGTCGCTGTGAGTTCCCTCACACTGATCTCTGCTCCATCTGGTTGTAACTACAGCTTTTCCCCTCTTACAGCTCTGTAACCACATATATTCTTGTTTTTAAATGCAGTTTTAACAGGACTTACACGTTAAATACATACAGGGTGCGTGTGTGGTCACAGACAAATCAGCTTCCATACACTCTTTCAAAATCTGATTGATACTGGAAGCTCAGTAACTTTCCAGGATCGCATCTGATTCTGGCTTCTTTATTGTTATTCTTTCCAACTTGTGGATAATTAGGCATTAATGTAATGCTGTGCCAGAGTTGGTGTTTGAAATACATTGATTTCTTTGTTAATGTTACAAGATCTCGATAGTTTTCATTTCTATAGAAGTTACTCATAAATACTACAAACACTGGGTCAGTGTTGTGGAATAACAGCTTAATGCACATTTTTCACCATTGTCAGATGTTCCTAAGCTTAGAATTCCGTGCTCTTGTACTTGGTGACTTTCCTGTCAATGTCAGAGTGTGCCTTCAGAAACTCAGGTTGTTATGGCAGGCCCTGTGCAGGAAAAGGAGCATTCCTGCAAATGCTGGATGTGTGTGTGATTGCACCCATGGATCTCTGTCTTCCCAATAAAATCAGATTTTTCATGGAATCCTGGGGTGGTTTGAGTTGGAACGGGCCTTAAAGCCCATCCAGTGCCACCCCTGCCATGGCAGGGACACCTCCCACTGTCCCAGGCTGCTCCAAGCCCCAGTGTCCAACCTGGCCTTGGGCACTGCCAGGGATCCAGGGGCAGCCACAGCTGCTCTGGGCACCCTGTGCCAGGGCCTCAGTGCCCTCACAAGGAAGGATTCCTTCCCAATATCCCATCCATCCCTGCCCTCTGGCAGTGGGAAGCCATTCCCTGTGTCCTTTCTCTCCATCCCTTGCCCAAGTCCCTCTCCAGCTCTCCTGGGTCTCCTTCAGGCCCTGCAAGGCCACAATGAGGTCACCCCAAAGCTTCTCCTCTCCAGGCTGAACAATCCCAGCTCTCCCAGCCTTTCCTCCCAGCAGAGCTGCTCCATCCCTCTGCTCATCCTGGTGCCTCCTCTGGACTCTCTCCAGCAGCTCCACGTCCTCCCTGTGCTGGGCCCAGGGCTGGGGCAGCTCTGCAGGTGGGGTCTCACCTGAGTAGGGCACAGGGGCAGAATTCCCCCTTTCCCAGCCCGGGGCACGGGGGGCTCTGGGCTAAGAACACATTGAGCTTCTCACCAACCAACACCCCCAGCCCTCCTCCCCAGGGCTGTGCTCCATCCGTTCCCCTCCCAGCCTGCCCTGTGCTTGGGATCCCCCATCCCAGGTGCAGGACCTTGGCTCTTGGCCTTGCTGAGCTCCATGAGGTTCTCACAGCTCCACCTCTCCGGCCTGCCCCGGTCCCTCTGGATGCCATCTCTCCTCTCCAGGCTGTGTCCGCCCCACACAGCTCCGTGTCTTGTCCCTTGCTGAGGGTGCCCTCGGTCCCCCTGTCCCTGCCAGAGTTTTTAAACTTGTGCTGAAGTCAAGCTCTCACCAAAGTCTACAAACTTTGCTCGCTCTTTGCCCCACAATCAGAGGCAGTGGTAGATGCAATGCTGGGGTAGCAGTAACTACCCTGCAACTACCCAGTTACTACAGCTTCACTTGGAATGACTCTTGTAGCTCCTCAAACTTTCTGTGGTGGTTTATTATTTTTAATAAGCTTAGTATATATTTATTAATTATAAAGCTTAATTTCGAAGCAAATTGATGTCTTTTTTGAACTGTCTCTACTGGAGACAGCATCACAAACGAGCCAGTTGAAGTCTGAGTGAAAAGAGTGTAAGACACTGTGTTACACAGGTAAAGTTTTTATAAGCACAATGAAGAATTGCTTGGGTTTGTGTTGTATTAATCAGAGACCTTTCTTGGGATCTGATTTCCATTTTGGTTTGTATTTACAACACAGAGTAAGTATTAATTCTTTCTGTGTCAGATTTCCCGACTTGGAGATCCCTGTCCATTCTTCACGTGCTCCTCTACAGCATTTCTAGGACAGCTTTGGGGAAATCCGTTTGTTTGTGGTTTGGGTTTTCTTCTGTAAATGAAAAGGTTGTGAGTTATGGTAATTATTGTAATTTGATAGTCTGCTGTACAAAAGCTTAATGATAGAAGATCTAAAAACTCCTAGTCTGGAGGTGTGGATGGAAATGATTCCTCTGCTGTGGTCCTTCAGGAAGGTTGATCTTTGGTCCTTGTGGGGCTGGTCTGGGGATGTTCTCAGCTGTGTGTTTTCCCCAGCACATGGGCACGCTTGCAGTGCAGTGTCCATGTGAGCCTCGCGGGCTCTGACCCATCACAACATTCATTTATGTATCTCTGCGGAGTTAAATTAACCAGAGTCATGTTCACAGCATGGACATTTTAAAACTTTATGAGCTCGGTGTTGAAACCTTGAGAAATCCGGGAGCACAGGTGGAGACAGATGGAGCACGGGCTCTGCTCTGCCTTCCTTGGTGCTTTTTGACAACTCTGACTGCTTTGGGTCTTGTTCTGGAGTCCAGAGGACTTTGCCCCGTGTGGTGGGCACCAGAAACTTACGGAATGCTTTTCTCCTGTAAGGAACCATTAGAATTGGACACAGATTTCTGAAGGTGGCTTCGAAGGTTCTGCCCAGTGCCCATTTACTTGATTACTGCCACACAGTAAACCCAAACCCAAACTTTTGCTAGAATATTTCCATTTAATTTATTGCAGAAGCCAATAAAGCGAGGAAAACCAGTTGGCCAAGTTGTGGAGTTATCAAATTCTGTCTTCCGAAGCCTGGTTTAAAAACCCCACTTTTTTCTCTTCTTGTTATGCAAAGAAAGAGTTGTGTAACTATTGTATAATGGTTGTATTACACCTGCATAAAGCAAGTATTTAATTTGAGTTTTCTGCTGGATGCTCTTAATCAGCACCCAGTTATTTCAAGAAATGAGAAAACAAGTTCTCCTTACAGTTCACAAGGTTCCAGTGCTGCAGCTTGAAATCACCCCCCTCCTGCAAAACTTACAAAAACGCCACTTAAATTGAACAGATTTATTTTAAAATCTGTTTCCGTTTAGCTGCTGTTCTAATGAAGTGAAATCTAGAAGATGGAGTGCCACAGGCCCACGGAGCCCTGCGTTTCGTGTGTGGAGGAAGGAATGGCCGTGTGTGACAAAGTGACATTTTGCCGGGCTCCCCTGCCGCGCTGCCAGCGCGCACGTGGTGCTCCAGTTTGGAAACACGGGAGATGGATGGGCAGTGACCTCTGAGCACGCCGGGCCCTCATCTGTGTGGGGACTGGCTGGCCAGGGTGAGCTGGGCACAAACCCCAGTCTCAGCCAGCTCTAAATGCTTATTAAAAAAACCTTAAAGGAAAGGCCACATTGGAGTAGTTCGTGTCGTTGAATATCCTCTTGGTACTGAGAAGTTCATGGTAGGCTTGCGTTCTGAGGCACAGGAGGTTTTCTGTCTTGGGGAGGTTTGTTTGGGGTTCTTTTCCTTTCTTTTATTATTCCCCCTTTCCTGTCCAATGTAATAACTTCTAGTTCTTAATTTTTAAATTTCTTTTAAAATCAGGAACGTATTCTGCTTGAGATCAGCAAATAATTTTTTGTGTGTGTGTGTGACAAAGAGTTCCTCAGCTTGTATTTGCTTTCCTTTAATGTGTATTTCCAAAGTCTGCTAAGAGAGTGGGGGACTTAACTGACCTTCCTTATGTCATTCCTCATTTTTTTAACATTTGTCACTGTTTTTGTCTACCTCAGAACTGTAATCCTAGGCCTACATAGTATAACACAGTGTTTTGTAATAGTGTTGGTCTCACTCTTTTGTTAAGATTTTGAGTCTTGTAGTTCCTACTTAATTTTATTGAAATGTGAGAATGTGTGATTATTTCTGTACAAGAGTTTGGGTATGGGATGAAGAATTTAATGTTCAGACTTCCACATTTGAAAAAAAGTCCCTTGGTGTTTTCTGATACCATTTTCTTTAACTGCTTTGCTGTTATTTTCTTCCTCTGGACCACTGCTACTTTAAAAAACAAATCCTAATTTTCATTTTTGCATGATTTTTGTTTGCATAAAACAAAAGAATCTGAGGGCTGTGGTTTGAGGTGAGGCTGAAGCTCAAGATACGTTTTTAGCAATCACCCGGTGGGCTCAGAATGCAATTTCTAAGTTTCGTGTTAGTCATTATGTGTGTTCTGAAGTCTCTGAACCCCCCACTTGACAGTGCCAAATACATAAACTTCCTTGATGTATTTGAGAAAACAGGCCTGGATTATATTCCAGAGGTTGGAAGCACGTTCTTCCTTCCAGCATTTCAGTCTTGTCTCTGTGGAGACACACTTGACTTTATTAATTATTTCCATAAAAATTCCCAAACTAAGTCAAGCACTAAATCGCCAACAAAAATGGGAGATTCCTCTCTTCCTTTTGGTGGTCTGAACTATCTTCTATCATGCAGTAAATACATAAATCTGATTTTTTGAAGTGAAAGTTAATAATTACTCACTCTCCAGACCCTGCACTTGATTTTAGGTTTATGACTTTCTCATGCCACATTTTAGTATCTGAATCGAGTAAATTCTAATGGATTTTTCCAGCATCCCATGGAAGAGTAAAGTTTTTCAGTGATTGGAATCTAACATGGAATCTAGCAATGTATCCTGTTGACAGCCTGACCTGAGGCACTCAACTCCTGTTTTTTGGGATGAAGAGAGGGGATTCAGGGACATGGGGCATTTTGTAGAGCTTTGTGTGCTTTCCATGCACACAGCATGAGAGAAAGAACCCCCTGAGCTGCTCTCCAGCAAGGGAATGAAAGGCAGGAGGTGAAGTGGCAGCCCAAAGTCACGGGGTGACAGCCCAAAGTCACCTGGTGCGGGCCCAAAGTCAGCGGTGACGCAGCGGGCGGAGCTGAGCTGAAGGGTTTCCGTGCCTGATGCTTTAATAGCAGGATGCTCTTTGCATTTGCAGTTTCATTTGCCTGGAGTTTGTATTCCGAGTGCTTTGTAACTTGGAGAAGCAGCCTCTTAAGGTTGGAGAGTGACTCAGCACATCCACATAGAGGTCTGCTCAAGGAATTTAGGATTTGCTTGGAAATTTAGGGGAATTAGAGTTTGAACTCATTTTTCCCAAACAGAGCTTGTCTTAAAAAAATGGTAATTTTTTAGTTTGCAATCTTTTTTCCCATTTGATCTGCATACCTCAATTTTGGGAAAAATCATGGGGTATTTCATTAAATAGTACCATTCTGGGATAGCTGGATTGACTGGGTGGGTTGTTTTCTGTGTGCTTTCCTCCTGGAGCACATGAGAAGCGTCTGGGCAATGAACAAACACGAATGTCAGTGGATATGACATTTACACAACTTCTTTCATATGGAAGGGCAAGGAGGCATTTTTGGGGTTTGCCCAGTTTGCATGATTGAAACATGGATCAGGGAATGGTTTGGGTTGGAAGGGACCTTAAAGATTGTCTCATTCCAACCCCCTGCCATGGGCAGGGACACCTTCCCCTATCCCAGGTTGTTCCATGCCCCATCCCACCTGGCCTTGGATGCTTCAGGGATCCAGGGGCAGCCACAGCTCCGTCCTGTCAGTCCTGAAGCTCCAACCTTTCTGGCAGGGCTGAGTTCTGAGCCTTAGGGAGTGACCAGTTTGGGGAACAGAGGGTTACCTGTGCCAGTGTCCCCTGGGTGTGTGACCCACCCTTCTCTGTGCTTGAGTTTGCTTGGATTTTAGAGGGAAAATCGGCTAAATATCTTAAATAAGATTTCTTTAAAATGATAACGTGTTCTAGTTTCAGCTGACCAAACTTGTGACGGAGTCCTGAGGCACTGCTGGTAGTGCTGGCAGTGGAGGCAAGCAAAGTGACTGGAGCTGGGGAGTAAAGATTGGAACTGTTGGTCTTCTGCAGCTACACCCTCTTAAATTTGGGGGAAATTGGAGAAGACTTCATTATCTCTCTTTCATCCTAATCAGTTCAGTTTTCTAGAATGAGACAAGGCCATAGGCTGGTCGTAATTCCAGTGCTGAGAGGATGAAGGGCAGCACAGCAAGAACAGGATATTCAAGAGGAAAACACAGGCAACATTGATTTTCTCCCTCTTTTTCCTTCCACCCTCCCAGCTCTATCCGTGTTTTCCTGGGGCTGGTGAAAATGACCTTGCTCTCCCCAAACCTGTACCTATGCCTGATTTGAAATAATTGATAAAAAAGAAGCAAAAAGATGAAAAGCAACAGCTGTTTTTGTATTTCATCTGTGAGGGATGAGGGCCAGCATTAACCTGACGATGTTACGAGTGTTGGCAAACAGATGGGAAGTTCCTGCACAGGGTATAGATCATGGAAGCACTTGGAGGGAGATTGTTGGAAGAGTTGTTGCGAGGCAAAAAGCGCGACCAGGAGTTCTTTGAAGGCAGTGACCCCTCGAGCAGCTCCCCTTCGGTGCCCGTTCCCACCTGCTTTGTGTCGGCACAGCTGTTTGTAAGCCCAGGCAGTGAATCAGGCTTGCAAAGTGAGTTGGCTGAAATAGGTAATTTTATATTTTTACCGTTGGGGTGCGTGCGGGGGCGGGGAATCGGGTTTCGCTGCAGCAGCTCGGGTCCCAGAGCCGGCACAGGGATGGTGGAATGGGCTCTGGGGGTGGGCAGGAGCAGGGCCAGGCCTTGGTTAACTGGCCCCGGTAGCACTGTCACTTAATGGACACCACCATTGCCAGGAATCCTTGCCACCCCTCCTGTGGTAAATCATCCCTCTGTCAGTCCCCGTCCCCTCCTCGCTCTGCCTCTCTGACTTTCTCTTGCTGTCTCAAACTTCCGAGCTCTCCGCTCGGCATTCCCGCTCGGAGCCTGCCCAGCGTGGGCGCTCCCAGCACAGCCTTAACTTGGGAATGAGTTCTGGCTCCGACCCTGCCGCTCTCTCCTGATGCTTCTCCTCTTGCTCTTTTCCCTTGTGCACCTCCTCGAGTTCTTCCTCACCTTTTTAACAATTTTGTGACTTCTGCTTGTGCCCTTTTTCTCCCAGGTCCTTTCCAGCACCTCTCTTACCGTCACTTGCTCAGTTGCTTGTTCTTTCTCCTTTCTCTTCCCCAACAGGAAAAAATCCCCATTTTAAACACTAAAACCTCTTAAGAAACCCCAAGTTTTTAATTTTCTGATCATTCCCCCAAAACATTACCACAAACCAATGCAACATACAGGTTTCTTCTCTGTCTCACTCACTTTTGAATTTTCACTTGAATTCTGCGTTGCCTTAAGATAGACGTGCACACACAAAATGTGTTTTTCCTTTTTGGACAAACTGAAAGATGAATTGAAGTTCCCAAAGTTAACTTCTACTAAAAGGTATTTTTGCTGTCTGTATAAGTTTTGAGCAGAACCTGCTGATACCAGAATTGTGGAGTGAAGATGCTTTGTTTTCTTCTTCCTGCTCTACAAAGGAGACATAAAAAAATGTTTCTGTTTCACACAACCACCGGCTGGGCCAGTTATGTTAAAAACCAACCCAAACTCTTTTGGAAATGCCATGCTGGCTTGTCCTCTTAAATAAGTGACCAGTTTCACATCCATGTATTCAGATACACAATATTTTAGCCCAAATTATTTAAATTTCATTGATCATTATTTACCTGTTAGTTGGGAAAGTAGACAGAAGTGCTAATTCCTTAATATCGGAATCCATCTGTTTTAATATCCATCCATTTTTAACAATCCAAAGTGACTTCAAATAAAACTGGCAAACTGGGCAGTATACTTACTCTTTATAGCAGGAAAAAACGAGTGAAATTTTTCTGCCCATCCCCTTTGCTTCTCTGAGTTTTTGAGTGGACTGAGGGCGGGAGCCCTGGGAGTACCCAGTGAGACCTGCTTTCTCCATGCCAGATGGGACTGACAACATCTTTGGAATGCTTATATGATGATAAACATAAGTGAGAGTGTGAATTACCGTGGTTGTCTTTGGAGATGTTCAGTGGTTCCCTCTTAGTAAATAAAAGTGCTGCTCATAAATGCTGTATCTCTGGTGACTTGCAGCTGGTCTGATGATTTTTTGTCTTAATTTTCTTAATCCCTTTCCTTAATCCGTTTTCCGGTGAACTCTGTCCATCCTGCTTGCTTTCTGTGTGGGGTTTTTTCATGGCAAAAGACTTCTGTCTTGTGCTGAACAATGTGGCACTGCTCAGTTCCAGGAGTAGCTGAGGTTCCTTAGGCACAGGATTCTGCAGCTGCTTTGGTGTTTGGTGCTTGTCTTTCCCCCCTCCGTTCCCTTCTTTGGCATTCCATTGCACCTTTCCTAAAGCCAGATTTCTCTTTTCCCTAAGTTGCTTCGGGTTGACTATCCATGAAATATTTCAGATGAAAATATCTGAGCAAAAAAAAAGGCAAATAGGCCTTGGCTGCTGGATCGGAGAATCACAGAATCATTTGGAAAATGGCTGGGAAAGACCTCTGAGGTCATCGAGTCCCAGCTGTGCCCGATGCCCACCTTGTCCCCAGCCCAGCGCTCTGAGTGCCACCTCCAGGCCTTCCTCGGGCACCTCCAGGGATGGGCACTCCAAACCTCCCTGGGCAGCCCCCGGAGTGTGTCAGAGCACACTTAGGGCCCTCTTGTCAAGCTATTTCACAACATGAGAATGAGAGCAGAACTGTATCAAAAGTTCCCTTTTTACAGCAGTCTTTCCTAAAAAGCACAGCACATCATTCCATGGAATACACCAGCTCAGTATCATTAGTACACAAGTAAAGAAAAGATCTGCTGGAAAAGTGGCTTTGTTTTGGAGTCTTTCCATCCATCCCAAGCTATTCTTGGGAGTGTGAACTTCAGTGGGATACTAAAGGTTTTCTTGCCTTTTTGTTTCCTGGATACCTTGGACGTGGTGATCCTGAGTGCTCTTTGGAGGGCCATAAGGTCAGGATTTAAAAGCCTTTTTTTTTTTATTTGTCCTCATTTCCTTCCTGCAACCTGCCTTATTAAAACCGTTTTAGGGATTTTTATCAGGGGAAAAAAATGCTACAGGAAACCAAACTTCTCTGGTAAGGCCCTTATCAACTTCTGATGCTGGCAGAGATTCTGTTATTTAATAACAATTGTATAGTCTTACCATGACCTAAATACTTAAGTGGATAATTTTGTCAAAGATTTACTGCAGTGTCTACTTCTTGAACAAATGAGAAGTATTTTGGAGAGCATCAGGCTGATCAGTGTCAGCTCCGTATTGGGGTGCTGGAGTTGGTGAAGTTCACATAAATTTGTCCCAAAGGTCCAACTTTTTCTATTTCTCCTCATAAAAGTCAAGTTAGACCAAATGAACCTGAGAGGCCTCTGTTAGAGAGACTTTTCCTGGGCTTTTATCTCACTGAGAGATGTCTCTTAGACTTTTATGTTACAGCTGCCATCAGGGAATATTCAAAAGTGAATTCCATGCTTCTCCATAGTGCCTGTACTCAAAAAGGAATTCAAGCCAATGTTATCCCAAATTTACAGACTGAGCTTGAACTGCACATCCAGGACCTGTCCACTCTGGATTGAGTCACCTCAGGGCAGGGTAGCTCCAACCTTTGCTGGATTCCTGAAGCTCAGAGAGTCATTGTTTCCCATATAAATAAGCAGGAAATAATAAACTTCTGGGGGTGAGTGGCCATCAATTCACTTGCAAGAGTGTCACGGCTTTTTGGTCATTGAAGGCTTTATAAATGATGAATTCTTTTTGGGAGGTATTCCTACATGGGTGGAGGCTTGATGAGGAATTCCTGTTCTAAAGAATTTGGGTACCTGTCAGATTACAGTGAGGATATTCTGGGCTTATTTTTTTTAAAATTAAAGACAATGGCTTTATCTAGGAGAACAAATATTCTGGAGTCTCCAATGAGCTACCAGTAACTGTATTTTTGGGGGTGAATGTTTGATGAAATCTCTATTCAGTGTGATAATAAATGTACCCAGTAAAGCTTTTGCTGCTTGATCTGCACCCAGTGTCTGTACTGGCTTTTCTCCCTTGCATCCACGTGCTTTTATCACTTGGATGGGATGCCTGAATTATTCTTATGGATTATAATACCACTTAAAACGGAGGAGTTTGCAGCTTATTACCTCCCCCCGCCTGTATCTCAGTATACCTTGGGATATACCAAGATTTGCTTTAATATTATGCTTCACAGCAGGGATGGAGGCTGAAAAGATAATGCAACAAGACCTTGGAATTCTGAGTGTGAAGAAGGTGTTTTGACTCCATCCCCAGATGATATGAAAATTTCCTGAAGTTCGTTAGTTTATCTCCTTCTTCAATGAGAGTTTTCTAGGTCAGCGGTTCCTTACGCGGGGAATAAGGCCATGGCAAATGTGCCACAGATGGAACGTAAACCCATCCTGAATTATGGGAAGTTAAAAAATATTATCCTAGGGATGATTCATATTTAGTGAAAAATGTTTGGAGCCGACAAGGATGTGCGTTCTGAGAAATGGAAGGGCTCGGAGTGAACAATGTGAGGAAAATGTGGCAGCTTTATTTATTCATGTCTTTCGCGTACGGTGAATCTCCCCCTCTGCTCTCGTGAGATCCCACCTGGAATGCTGCTTCCAGCTCCGGGGCCCCCAGCGTGAGGGTGTGGAGCTGCTGGAGCGAGTCCAGAGGAGGGACAGAAAGAGGTCCGAGCCCCTCTGCTCCGGGGCCAGGCTGGGAGAGCTGGGGCTGTTCACCTGGAGAAGCGCCAGGGAGACCTTGGAGCCCCTTCCAGGGCCTCAAGGGGCTCCAGGAGAGCTGGAGAGGGACTTGGGACGGGACACAGGGAGTGGCTTCCCACTGGGATGGATGGGGTATTGGGAAGGAGTTGTTCCCTGGGAGGGTAGTGCCCTTGCCCGGAGAAGCCCCCTGGATCCCTGGCAGTGCCCAAGGCCAGGGTGGACACTGGGGCTTGGAGCAGCCTGGGACAGTGGGAGGTGTCCCTGCCCATGGCAGGGGTGGCACTGGGTGATCTGTCAGGTCCCTTCCAACCGAAGAATTCCAGGCGTGTCGGTCCCACTCGGGCCGTGGAGCTGCGCCGAGTCAGCAGGAAAGTGAGCAAACAGGAGCGAGCGTTGCCGTGCTGCCGAGCTGCGGCCGTGACTCACGGCGGGCAGGGGCCGGGCGTGGCACGGGCAGGGCTGCGAGCAGGGAGGGCTCTGGGAGCACGGCAGCCAGACCGGCATCACCTTTGGCTTTTGGGACACTTCGGGCCTGAAAGTTCTGATTTTAATGAAATAATTCACTTTATTCCCGTGGATTTGAATGTCTTGGAGCCTGAACCTGACCGCTGTCAGTTTTCAAAGCTAATAAACGTCATAGGAGCTGCTGTTTTAAAGGGTGTTGGGCAAGGTTTTTAAGCCTGGTGCTTCTCTCCTGATGTGCCTGGAGAAAGCTGGAGCTGGTGTGGTGTTCTCCAAGTTAAAAGGAGCTGGAAGAGCAGGTGACAGAGGACCCAGCTATGTCTGTCCAGTCTAAATCTGAATAATGAAAGGCAAAGGTTGTGGCATTGCAGTTGTCAGTGGGAGCTGCCAGAGCGGCGTCGTTTAAACAGCAGCTCCTGGTGTTTTTGAAAAGGTCCAAAAGTACTTAAAAATGCTCACAAACCAATCTATGGCTAAAAAAAGCCACTAACCCAAAATCTTACAAATTAGCACCATTTCTGTACAAAGCCAGCCAGCAGTTACACCTTGGTGTGTTTGGTTTTGTGTGTTTGGTTATTTTGTAGTGGTTTTTGTTTGTTTGTTTGTTTGTTTGTTTTTAAATTGTGATACTAAACCTGTGCCTATCTCCATGTATTAAAATATTTTGGAAGCCTTCAAGATTAAAGGTACTACTGTATCAGGGCAACAAACATCTACATTGTTATACTTGAAATAAGTAACTTTAAATCTTGGAGAGCAACACCAGAACTACCTGCTACCAAAATTGAGCCGGAGAAGTAGTTTTATTTCCTTTAATCATGGGATAGGAGAAGTCGTTTTATTTCCTTTAAGCATGGGATAGCAGCTGCACAGAATCTTCATAAATATATCAAGTATTTCTGTTTGTTGTGGCCTGAGTAAGGTTGATTTTGATTTTTCCAGCTCTAGTCCTGAATGAAAAAGTTCAGGTGGCTGCACCTGAGTCCCCTCCCTTGCCAGGTCATTAAGAAACAGAGCTCAGTTTGTAAATAAAGAGTACAACAAAGAATGGGAGTTGTAGTGACCACTAAATTGGAAGAATAATAAGCTGTAGTAATATCAAGGTTGTAGGAAAAATCTGTAAATTGAGTGGTTTGGCCACGTTCTGTGGAAACTTGAGGCAGCTTTAGGTGTTCCTGTAATTCTTCTTCCTTTATGGCTCAGAAATTCAGGGAGAAGTGGGAAGGTTGTGCTCCCTTGAGACTTCTGGGTCTGAAGTCCTGAAGTGCTGAATGCAATTCTGTAGTAGGGCATGTTTGGCTTTGCATTTCTCAAGTTCTTTTCCCAGCCACAAGGAACAGAAACAGTTTTTGTACATGGAATTATTGGCCTTGTTGAGGACATCTGCAGGAAAAAAATACCTGCAGAAAAATCTCAGCTCTGAAAAACATTTCATGTTACTCTGGATAAACTAATTTACAGCCCTTGTGTACGTTCCACTTTGGAATATGACTTTATTCCCATGCTCCTGGTTTTGCAGGGGATGGGCAGCTCCAGCTGTAGCATCTTTTCCTTTTGTTTGGTTGAGGGAGGGGAATGCAAATCCAGTGGTTTGACTTTTGTCTGACACTATTAAGTGGGTGGAAAAAAGAGCCACTCCCCCCTCTAATTGGAGGCTCCTTATAAGGTCAGTGGACCGAAAATATTTGAAGTTTGTGCTTCTAAAATTAATATTTTTAGTCAGTGAGTAAGTAAAGAATGACATGCAAATTATCTAAAAAATCTCAAATATTTCAACCTTTATTTTGGGGCTTTTCTTCCCCTCCTCTCCTCCCTTACTGTGTCAGTTTAATTCTTCCTGAAACCACAGGCTTTATTCTGGGGTTCACATGAATTAATGAATATTTAAAAAAACAAATCCTGACTTCTCTAGCTGGATGGGTCAGTTATAAATTTGACATTTCAGTTCCTTCAGACACCTGGGAAGCAGTACATGTTTAGAAGTGGTGCATTTCATAAACAGATGGTAAAAAAATTGTGCATTATTAAAAAATGATGTGTTATAAATCAGGTGTTTCAGAGACTCAAGCTGCACTCCGAAGTGTGCCTGAATTAATAGTGGTGTGACACCACTGTGGGTGATAAAATCACTCTGGGATGGATTTTAGGTGAATTTGAGGGTATTTTGATACCTGACCAGCCCTGCTTTGTCCCAGCTGTTGTTCCTGCTGCTGCAGCAGCCCAGCTTAGAGAACTGAACTGGGATTAATAAATGTGGCCTTGGATTTCTCCTGCTTCCCATTTCCCCCAGTGCTGCTTGCTGAGTGCCCCATCCCATTCCAGCAGCGGCAGTGGGAAGGGCAGAGGCTGCTTCGGATCTGCTGCTGCTGGAAAGAAATTCCTGCTCTGCTGCAACTGCAGTTCTGCCTGTGCCAGGTCTGAAATTGGGTGAGAAACTGAGATTTCAGGAAAGCTGCTTCCACAAGCTTTCACACCTCACCGATGGCTTCTTGCATCACGTGGTGTAAATTTAGCATCAGAGTGAAACCAGTCATTCACAGCATCTTCTTTTCAGAGGAACCAGTGCTTTTTGGAACTCCGAAAATCATTTGCAGCACACAAAAAAATTATGGTTGGGCTTGTTTTGGTTGGGCTGCGCTTGGTTCATGAGTGTCTCACAAGTCCTGGTCTGGAAGCTCCCATTGCAGCTCCTCAGCTGTGTTGGGGAAGTCTGCTATAAACTCACTTTTGCTTGTTGTTGACTTTTCCCCAGCGATGTATGAAAATGCCCAATCTCCAAATTTTTAGCGTTCTCTTCCCACGTTTAAGCAGGAGAAACGTGCACCCCATGCTTGAGGGTGAGCTGCCGTCAGAAGGTGACTCTGCTCATGGTTCTGTAGAATACACAAAGTCACCTGAAGGGAGGTACTTCATTTTTACTGAATTATGAATTTTAAACCTAAAGATGGTGAGTTTTAAAACCTTTGCCCAGAGAAGCTGTGGCTGCCCCGTCCCTGGCAGTGTCCAAGGCCGGGTTGGATGGGGCTTGGAGCAGCCTGGGATAGGGGAAGATGTCCCTGCCCATGGATGGTCTTTAAGGTCCCTTCCATCCCAAACCGTGCTGGGATTCCCTGATTCAGTAGTCTCAATGTAGTTGCTGTTTCAGTGAAAACATTCAGGTAATAATTTTTCCACAATCCCACAGCACCTAAAGCTGGAGAAGGGATCTGTGCCTTCTTTGGGAACAGGACAGACGTGATGCTGATCACAAATTAATTACCTGTGTTTCAGTACTCAGTATATTTGCTGTGGGGTGCATAGGAACCTGCAGGTGCCCAGAAAGGGGAAGGGATATATTGGCTTTTTATGCTGAAACCATAATCTGCTTTTCATTTTCTGCTGTGACTTTGGAGGTGAACCTGAGTTGTCGTACAAAGCAGAACTCAGTACCAACTTGTCCATTTTTTTTTCCTTTTCTTGTGAATTATTCCTTAGATAGATCATCACCTGTGTTGGTCACAAGGAGAAGAGCAGCAGTGAATTTGGGCGTGTTTAGCTTTCAGATCTGTGTTAATTTGGACATGAAACACATGGGATTTCCCTGGTAACAAAGCACGCTGCATGTGCTGGGTGCTGGGAAAACAATGATTCTGGAATTCCTCAGCTGTGTCCCTCTGGGAAGCTGTCAGTCACTGAGAACTCTGTAAGATTTATTAATTTAATTCCAGTTGGATTGATTGTACTTCACATTTCACTGTGCAGTATTTGAAATAAAACACCAAATCCGTGTCTTTGAGGAACCTTTTGCTCAGGTTGTCTCACATCAAACCTCATCACTGGTTTCCTCTGCATAGTTCAGATGTCTAAATCCATTATATTCTGGTATGTTAATAACTCCAATTTCATGGCGGATACCTCAGGATAATTTTTGTAGTAAATAAATAAAAAATTTTGGTTTCTAAGTAAGTATTTATATTTTATGTTGCTAGCAACAGGCCTGCCTGTGTTCACCGAAGGTCAGTGACCTGAATTATGTTCAGCTTTGCCAGCAGTGTGTGTAGTCATGAGAAATGCAGGGCTTTCTCTGTATTCCATGAGTATGACTTTAAAAATTACAAAATAATCTTTTCAGAAAGGAAAAACTTGTACCTGGCTTTGCAAAAAGATTCCATCTTGGATCTTACAATACAGTGATCCTGCATAAGGAAAATAAATCCCTCTACAAAGTGTTTTAATTAGTAAAATGTAAAAAGTAAACCCCTCCCCAGCAGACTTCTCTTTGAATTAAATTTTCATGTTAATAATGGTTTTTGCACTTTAACTTTTAGGGCTTTAGAAATCCGATTGCTCTGAAGCCAACTTTGATCTGCAGCGAGCCTATTGACGTGTGTTGGGTACTGAGTTTTGCAGAAAGGGATGGATGCTCCTGAGGAATACAGGGAGTAAAGCTTTAATTCTCAAAGAGGCCAGCAGGGAAACCAGGCTCGGGGTGCGAGGAGAAGTCAGAGACGTGGCAGAGTTTTGTTTTTCAGTGTCACCGTCTCCATAAGGTTGTGGATAGAACCTGGAATCGAACGTGCTCAGCGTCCTCGGTGTATCTGACTAAGCCTTGTGTAACTCCGCACTTGGGATTGCTCATGAGCAGGGAGTGGCTCTGCGTAGGGGATCCCGTTCCCTGTGTTTTTGGAGATCAGAGGAGCCTCGTGTGGGTAGGGAAGAGGAAGAGTAGAAAGCAACAGTGACTAAAACAGGAAACAGAAGCACGAGGTAAAGTTAAAGCACGGATAATTTCTAAGAACTGCTCTCTTTGTTTAAATGAAAGACTTCAGCTTTTATTCTTCTCTTTGCTCTACCACTTTCAATAATTTGCTTTTTAACACCTTTCCTGTCATCTGTTCCTTCTCTGCTCCTTTATTTCCAATTCACTTCTGTTCTATACTGGTAAGTAGATCAAAC
Organism: Callaeas wilsoni; assembly: GCA_013398955.1. Classification (NCBI taxonomy): domain Eukaryota; kingdom Metazoa; phylum Chordata; class Aves; order Passeriformes; family Callaeidae; genus Callaeas; species Callaeas wilsoni. Next base: position 20,828 of record VWPU01007462.1, read on the forward strand.
TGGGTTCTTGAAGCCCAGTAAATGTTATTACTGAGGGGATTCTTCTAGTAATGATCTTACAGACTGTGTGATGAGTAGGATTTGCTCTTGCCTCCTCTTATCATCAATTTATTATCTAAACCAGGAGGCCTTTGTACAGGCTGTCTGAAAGGCCTTTTGCTCTAAGAGCCTGGCAGTGCAGACACAGCTGAAGACACTCAGTGACTGAGTTTAAGGTGCTGTTCCTGCAGCCATGGGGTGCACTTTGGTTGTATCGATTTAAAAAAACCCCGAAGTTGTTTCTGTTGTGTGTCTGTGACACTGTTACTGTCACAGAGACTCAGCAGCTTTGGGCTCTGCTAAGGTTTTAAACCCCTCCTTGGAAAACAGGGCTCCACCTGCTTTTCCACTCTGGAATTCCACATGAGTTCTCCAGTTCTCCGGGATGGGCTGATGGAGAGTTGGAAGGAGACTGAAGTTGGGGTGGATCCGTGTTCCTGGTTAGCTCTGAAATGCACGGATGTGTTGATTCCTGTTAATAACCTGTTAATGGCTTTCTCACATCAGCAGCTCTTCCTTAGTGTTGATAGCTCTTAAAATGTCTTCTAAATTCTAAAATAACTCAGGGCGCTGTGGTTATGCCTGCAGCTGCTTTGGGAGGTGACCATTCCCACTGTGGAATGAGCAGCAGACAATGGTGGAACACTGCACGATATTTTGGCTGAAAATTGCTCCTACTCCAGTGATAGTTTGAACCAAGCTGGTTTGGTGTTGAAACTGGTCTTTGCACTGGTCTTGCACTGGGAGGGATCAAGCTGTGGCTGAGCTGCAGGGTGGTGAAGACAAGAGAGTGATGCCTTCAGTCCCTGAGCTGCTGCTGGCAAAGGCTTCCTGTAATCCCGGTGTCCAGAGGTGCTGCAGTTAACGGGATAAAGGGATATTGGCCAGAGAGAGCTCTCAGACATGGGACTGAGGCTCTGTAGCCTTGAGACACCTGTGTGGGATGGACAAGCACCGTGCTCCAGGACTTGGATCTGCTGCAGCCAGTCCAGAGGAGGCACCAGGATGGGCAGAGGGATGGAGCAGCTCTGCTGGGGGGAAAGGCTGGGAGAGCTGGGATTGTTCAGCCTGCAGAGGTGAAGCTTTGGGGTGACCTCATTGTGGCCTTGCAGGGCCTGAAGGAGCCCACAGGAAACATGGAGAGAGACAATTTCCAAGGCATGGAGGGACAGGACACAGGGAAGGGCTTCCCACTGCCAGAGGGCAGGGATGGATGGGATATTGGGCAGGAATTGTTCCCTGGGAGGGGGGGGAGGGGCTGGGATGGACTTCCCAGATTTGCTGTGGCTGCCCCTGGATTCCTGGCCGTGCCCAAGGCCAGGTTGGACACTGGGGCTTGGAGCAGCCTGGGACAGTGGGAGGTGTCCCTGCCATGGCAGGGGTGGCACTGGATGGGCTTTAATGTCCCTTCCAACCCAAAGCACTCTGAGATTCTGTTGTTTGTTTGTTTAAATAAGAGTTTGCTCTTCCTTCCTTTTTTCCGGTTGCATCCCAGGGCTGCCTGTGCTGGCTCAGTGGGGCTCAGCTCAGGGTGGGAGGGAGGCGTTCGCTCAGCTCCTGGGCCAGACCGAGCCTTTCACCCAAACTGAAGTGATTGAGGCATGAGAGTGCCCAGTTTGTAGGACGTGGTGTAGGCTCAGCAGTGCTCATGGCAGCTGTGGATGTGGCAGTGACATTCCAGTGCTCTGTGGAAGTGCAGCCATAAAAAGGCTGTGGATTCAGGATGTGGGATGGCCACTTCGAGGCGTTTTCCCTTTTGGGGGTGCAACAGCAAGAATTCACCTGCTCCTAAAACACCGACACGACCACTGCAACACCTGCTCCTACATGGATCCAAAAAGTTCCTTGTCTGGCTGCCCCTTTCCCTTTGGTGTGTGTGACATCGGAGTGGCACAGGGACAAGCCCAGTGTGGTGGCAGGAGGGCAGGCTGGGCCCAGGGTGGGCTCTGCGGGGCTGGAGCTCTCATTGTTGGGGGGAAATGGAGCGAACGGCGCCGGTTGCTGCTCAAATTGCAGGGTCTGAGTGCATTTTAGGCTGCTTGCACTTGCCTGAAGTTATATTTTTCAGGAGGTGTTTAAATAATAATAACTCTCCAATTCCAGCTGGTCAGTAATTTGCGGAGTTCTCTGAAATTCTCAGTAATTCTAAGTGGGTTTGCTATTTCCATAGGTTGTAGAGTACCAATGATTGTTTGTTGGAAAACAAGTGAAAAACAGATGCTTGAGAAATACTTTGACCAGTCTTAGTTGCTGGGTGTCGTGTTTTGGGTTTTAATTTTATTTTTTTTGTTCATAATCCTGCTGTTCTTCTTAGTTTCTGTTGGAGTTTTCTTCCTAGAAACTCCTGTCTTTATGTGTCTTTGTTTATGGAAAGTATAATTTTATTTTTCTGAGCACATTTTCATTATTTTCATTATTTGCAGCAAGGTGAACCTAATGCAATTTCATCAGGCTGTGAGGAGAAATGAACTTGAACATTTAGGAATTTATATACATTTATAGTTCTATAGGTTGTAGATTTGGGGAAATCCCACAAGTTCAGTTGTGTTTTAGAAATATTGTCCTGAATATCTGTGAAAATCCACACATTTAAAGGCTTGGCAAAGATGGGTAACTGTCAATTTTTTGAGATGACCTTAATTTTCAGATTTTTTCAATGCCCAGTTGAAATTTAAGTTAATCCCAGACATTTTGACACTTAAAAAGTTTTTCTAAAACCAGGTATCAGTGGAAGATAAGTCTTTGTAATGCCTATCTCTGCTTTTCCTGTTGGAAAACTTCATTTCCTGTTTGGATTTCCTTGGTTTAGTTCAGGGTTGAACTGAGCAGTTGTGGCTGCAGTTTTAAGAAGTTTATTCTTATTTTTTTTTTTCCTTTTTCAGTGTTGTTTGCTGCTGGACTCCCCCTGTCCCCACAACCCCGCAGGATGATATGAGACTTGAAAGAAGACGATGCATACAGGTGATTTTATATTTAGGATTTATACAATGAAAATTTATGGATGTTCTTGACGTGCTTTTTGTTGCTGTTCCGTTCTCTGTCCCCCCCCAAATGAGGTCGTTCCAACTCAGTAGAATATTTAAGAACCTGCAGAATTTTGAGATCTTTCTTTGCCCTTTGAAAACTCTTCTGCAGCTTGGAAAACTCCTCTTCTTCCAGGAAGAAAATGGTTTTCCTGAATGGAAATATTGTTTTCAAAGTTTTTATGGGAATGCTTTCGAAGGTGCCAATTTAATGGACTTATTGATATTTTAGGAAGTTCTCCCATTTTTTGGCTAATCAAAAATCCTGGAAATGCCAAGTGTATTTGCAGATTCAATGGCTGATTTTTAGTTTTGTTGGAAATACAGTTCACATTTCGACACGGAAAATCGTGAGCAGTAGAAATAGAATAAAACTGAGTTTGTCCAAGAGGGTTGGTGTAAATTTTTATACCCAAATGTATAAATTTTAGCAGTTCTGGGGCCTGTAAAGGTGCAGTAGATGCAAGCCAGATCTTTGGTTTGCTTGTTCAGCATTAAACCCCAGGAATCCTTGGGGCTGGGAAAAAAAAAAGCTGGGTAGATTTCCGTGTGCATCCAGCTCATCTCCTGAGTGACAGTTTTCAGTTGCATCAGCTGTTCGTGCATAAACAGCTTTGGAGGGTATATTTACATGGAGCCTTTGGATTAGGACCAAGATGCTGGAAGTGGAGATTTCATTCCCTGAAAACCAAACATCGTTCATTCCACTCCGATGTTTGCGAGTTGTGTGCTGTAAGCTCAAGTCAAAGTGGGTCTAAGGAATTCTAAAATTAGGTTGGGCGAACAAAAGGAGAAGGAAGAACCACTCCAAAGGGATATTTCATTGGTTTTAAATATCTAAATCTAGAGGAGTGGCATTAAAAGTCTCAAAATTGGTGTCCCATCACATTCGGGGAGCTCTGTCTCTAGTAGGCAATGACAGATTAAAATAGAACTTAAATATTGAGAAAATGTTTTGAAAGCTTTAAAAATACTCATCCCACAACCGAAAGGAGAGATAACGTTATGAAATTGTACCTTATGTATGACAGTGTTTGAGAGGATTCAGTTTCATATTGCAACACATGAATCTGATTCAAAACTTCCAACTTAAGCACTTTCAGTTTCGGTCAGAATTTCTGATGGTGTTGAGCTTGTAGAATTATGAACAGAATAGAAATGGATACAAGATTTTGAAATTTAAGTGGTAATTTTGTCTTCTGCAGCCCAAATTCTTTATTTACAAGTCCCTTGGTAAATACAGATTGAAAAACAAGACAAAGACCTTTATGCCTGTGATGTGTTGGAAGTTAGAAAAGTCAGATTTATTTGCATTTTCTGTTTATTAGGAGAGCCAGGCTCGGTGTGCTGAGGTTCTGAAAATGAACAAAATTTGCAGGCCTTAAGATGAGACCCTGCCCTGTGATTATTTTGTGGTGCAGTGACAGGAGGGGTCATTTGCTGACTCTGCTGGTCTCGATCTCAAGTTCAAAGTAGCTGGGGAGAGCTCAGGCCCAAAATGGAAAGGTTTTGTGGTTCTTGAGGAGGGCTCTCTTGCATTTTCAAGAAGGTTTCTTGAGGGTGATTGATCAGAGGTGCCTGGTAATGTCCAAACTACCTTTGGTTAAAGGAGGGAAGCTTCTGCGGGGTCAATAAATTCTTTGTTATAATGGACTTCACTTCATTGTCCTGGAAGCTGACCCGCTGTAAACCCACAGCAGAATAAACCACAGCAGAACTGGGGAAACAATCCCCTAAAGGAGAGGACTTTTTCACTTCTTCTACCATGGAATACTTTAATGTTAGATCACCACTTAAGCTGAAAACACAGAAATGTATTAAGTTCCACTGCTTTAAAAAATTTTAAAAAAAAGGGTGAAGATTTGAAGACATGGGGATATTAAACATTATTTTCCAATTTGACTCACTGGGAAAACAAACTTGCAGCACGTTTAACTTCTCTTTTTGCCCTGTATAATATGTAGGACACCCAGCAAAAGGGCACTTTAAGGTGCTGTTTAAGATTTTCAATAATTTCATCGACGATCTGGAGCAGGGGATCGAGCGCACCCTCAGTCACTTTGTGGGCAGCACCAGTTTGGGCAGAAGTGTGGATCCAGAGGGTGGGCAGGCTCTGCAGAGGGGCCTGGACCGGCTGGATCCATGGGATGAGGCCAGTGGGGTGGGGATCAACCAGGCCAAGGTCCAGTCCTGCCCTTGGGTCACAGCGAACCCCCTGGAGCTCCAGGCTGGGCAGAGGGGCTGGAAAGCTGGAAAAGCCCTGGGGGTGCTGGTGCCAGGGGCTGGACACGAGCCCAGGGGTGCCCAGGTGGGCACGAGGCCCCTGGCAGCTGGCCTGGATGAGGAATTGTGTGTCCAGCAGGAGCAGGGCAGGGATTGTCCCTCTGGGCTGGGCACTGAGAGGCCTCTCGAGGGCTGTGTCCAGTTCTGGGTCCTGCAGGAGAGACCTGGAGGGGCTGGAGCGTGTCCAGGGCAGGGAACGGAGCTGGGAAGGGGCTGGAGAACTCTGAGGGAGCTGGGAAAGGGGCTCAGCCTGGAGAAAAGGAGGCTCAGGGGGGACCTTGTGGCTCTGCACAACTCCCTGACAGGAGGGGGCAGCCGGCGGGGGATTTGGGATCTGCTCCAGGGAACAGGGACAGGAGGAGAGGGAACGGCCTCAGGCTGGGCCAGGGGAGGCTCAGGGTGGACACCAGCAGGAATTTCCCCATGGAAAGGGTGCTCAGGCCTTGGAAGGGACTTCCCAGGGTGGTGCTGGAATCACCACCTGGGGAAATGTTCAGAAACCTCTGGATGTGACACTTGAGTTCATGGTTTAGTGATAGACTGGTCAGAGCTGGGGTAGTGGTTGGACTTTGATTGTCTTAGAGATCTTTTCCAGCCTTAATGATTCTCTGATTGGGTGTTTACTTGCGGATTTTTTAGGATCTGTTTGATTTCCCTGAAACGCTCTGCAATGAGCAAAGCTGGGGTTCAGCTCCTTGCAGGAAAAGCCAAGTTTGTGTTTCAGTTGTGTTGTGGTAACACAGGTGAAGCCTTAGAATGTGGTTTGTGGTTAAAAAGTGTTTTCAGAATGGGAATTTTTCACTTCTTTGTCCTTTGCAAATCTCTCCAGGATCTTTTGGGAAAGGAAGGAACCAAACAGTTCTGGGTGTAGTTAGGCTGGTGGTCAATCATCCTACTCATATTCACTTTTCATGGTGTGGTGACATCAAATTTGGGATTGTGCTGGGCTCCTACAAGTGAGGATTCATCTTCTGTTTAAAAGTTGGTGTTTCCTGAGTTACTGCTACACCTTGTCCTGCTCCTGTGTAACTCAGTGGTTGCTTGTTCTTTTTTTTCCTCTTTTTTATGGCAATTCCTTATAAAAATCTTTTGACTTTATAAAAGCTTTCTGGTTTTGACTTTTCTAGTTAAGCTGGAGCCTAAGGAATATGGATCTAAAAATACTGAGTTGTCTGATTTTTAAGCTTTTGAAGAGCTCAGAGCTTCTTTTTGTAACCTTTGTAAGAAAACAGAGTAACATAATGGTTATGGCAAATTACTCTCATCAATGTGGAATTATTTTGGATCCACCAGAGGTGTTGAAAACCAAGGAAATGTGGTAACGGTGTAGTCAAGTGTGATAAGACATTGGAGGTGCTCAAATTGTTCTTAACTTTTTAAAAAAAAGGTCATTTTTGGAAAAGAAAAAAAAGCCAATCCAATACTTTTCAATAAGGATACCGCAAGAGCAATGAAACAGTCAGTTCTCACTCAGATACCTGTCTTCCCCCAGCTGCATTCCTTAGTAAAATACAACAAATCAGAGGAAAGACTTCTGGGAAGTTCCTGGATTGGGTTGAGTTTAGAGCCTGCAAGTGTCCAGGTGCTTGTTTTATGGAAGAATACAATGAAAATGTAGAATTGGGCCGTGCCTCTCACATCTCCTGTTTCATGTTTTAGTTGCTGATTTCATTGAGCCTGCAGCTATTTTAAAGGATGTTTTTATACGTCAGTAGTAAAAACCCCACAAACCAAAGCAGAAAAAGCCCCTGTGTTGTTCTGCAGTCAGAACAAAGTGTGTCCATGTTGCTGCTCTGTGTTTGGAGTTCACCTGCGTTACCTGAGCTGGTTCAGTCACGGCCACTGGAAGTTTTACCAGGGAAATCCGGAAACTTCCTGGGCCAGCAGCACGTTATCCCTTCCCTGGATCCTCGCGTGGCAGTGGAGATGCTGGCCCTGGTTGCACTGAGGTCACTGCACACTTGGCGGGTCTCTTGTGAGGTCAAAGTTGGTGGCAGAAAGCCAGACCCGGCTCGGAAGGAGCAAACCTCTGGTCCGGTTGCTGCTTCCCTACTGGGGCACAGTGGGGCTCCTACTGGTTTTGTTTCTGGTGGGGAACTGGTTCCAGTTGGATTCTGTCCGGCTGGATCCTCACGGGGGGTTTTTGGTGGATATTCAGGTTCTGGCTGAGCAGATCAGCACAAGTTTGCCATAAACAGAAGATACCACGAAAATCATGTCTGAGACAGAGCTGCTCATTAGGAGGGGAAGTTTGAAATACAAGCAGCTAATGAGGGCTTGGATGTTCCCAGGGTTAACTCCTGGTTTTCCATGGATAAATCCCTTTGCAGCAGAGGTTGGTGCTGGTTTGCCTGGGAGTTTCTGTGAGAAAGCAGCTGGGAAGGGCAGCGCTCCTCAGACTGAAAGTGGAAGTTCTGCTTTTCAGAGATGGAGTCATTGACCTCAATGAATGATAACCTTGAAGTCAACAGACTAAATTAATGCTCTACTTTCTGTATTTGAGAGCAGGAATGTGAAAACCTGGACAGCTAAAGTTAGCTTCCTGCATCCATATTTAAAAAGAAGTTGCCTATTTAAAAGAAAAGGAGGTTTTTTTTTTTTCCCCTCCTCCAGAATGGCTCAGTACCTGTGATATTGAAAATTGAAGTTTTCAGCCTCAGCCCTCATCTAAGAGGAAACAAAGATCCTGTTCTAGGGTTTTGGCATGGAATTACAGCCTGGTGGAGGATGCTGCTTTCCTTACTCAGGAACAGACCAGAGCATCTAAACCAGAAAGTCTTTAGATGCTGCTGTTCTTATATATAGTTTTAATATTCTGGAAAAGTAATTTCTATTCATTTTGCCTCCCACTACATGTGACCCTCTTTTAAAAACCTTTTGAGGTAACTTTCAGTGAAGTTTTAAGTGATGAGGACATTTCTTTATTGCAAGGCTGGAATTCATTTCTGTTGCTGATTTCTAAGAGCAGAGAAAAAAATGGATTTTGAACAAAACCCAATTAAAATTCAGGTTAAAAAGTGCAATATTAGCTATTAAAAAACATTTCCCATTTCCTGAATGATTGGGCAGTGCACTGAGAGTGCCTGAGGTGTATAATGGATATAACACTGCAAATACAGACTCCTCCTTGCAGCCTTTCGAGTCAGTGTTCAGCGTGGGAATAAAAAGGAAATGTTCTCCTGGATGAGGCAGCAATGGGATGGTGAGACTGAGTCTGGAGCTGCCCACGGAGTCTCGGAATTGTGCCCTGTCCCTGGGATTTACTGGCTCGGGGGGCTGCTGCTGGGAGCGGCCCTGTCTCGCGCATCCCGTTCCGTGTCCTGTTTCCTCTGCTTTTGGCAGCAGGTGCTCCTGGATTGGTCCTGCTGGCCTGGGTTGGGAGGGTTTGGAGGGAAGTTTGGAGCGAGGGTGGGTGTTGGAGGGAATCTCAGCCCTGTGCTCCGGGGAGAGGCCCTTGGTTCGTATCCAGAGGGAGTTTCTTCCGTGGGTTTGGCACGGGCAGCAGCAGTTCGGGAGCTTTTACAGCTTTCCAAGAATCGCACCTGAGATCTGGTGCTCCTGAAGGACCTCCCAGGGTGCAGATCTGCACCCAGCAGTACTTTATGGGTATTTCATGGAATCCTGAGGCTGGAAAAGCCCTCCCAGCCCATGGAATCCCAGCTGTGCCCGGTGCCCACCTTGTCCCCAGCCCAGAGCTCTGAGTGCCACGTCCAGGTGACACCTCCAGGGACGGGCACTCCAAACCTCCCTGGGCAGCCCCTGCCAAGGCCTGAGCACCTTTTCTGGAGACAACAACACCCAAAATTCATCATCACTGGACAAGCTTTGACTTAAACTGGTACCACTTCAGTTCCTGAGCATATTCTGTGTTGAATCCATAAGCACGGGAGCAAATGTTTGTCGGAGGCATCCTGCTTTATAAATCATGGAGCCAGGTGGAAACGACCTCTCCCCCCATCCCTAAAGTTCTCTTCCTTTGGGGTTAGGTTTTAAAATATAGACATCTCGTAACAGCCAAGCCTGAGTAGTTCTCAGTAAGAATTCTGTTTATAATACTTTATCAGGCAAGTGGAGGCAAGAACCGGGCAGATACTGTTCCTAAATCTTGCTGAAATTGGACATTCTGACTTGTAAGATTTGTACTTCTCTTGTTGTAGTCAGGCTGGTGCTTTCTGTTTTATTCAATTCATCCTGTGGTATGTGATTTTTAATGTTTATATCAAATGTTCTTGCAGGCAGTGGTGCTCAGCTATTGCTTGATGCCTAACTGGGATCAAGCTGGTGGATTCCCAACTTCCCAGAGCAGCACAGGATATGCTCAGCTCATGACAGAGTTTTTTACTGGTCATCCATAGAGGAGTAAGTTCCTCTCACCAGGTTTTCCCAGAGTTTCCATGTCTCAATATGCAATCAGCTATCCATGGATAGCCTGGATGTTTCCGTAAGGCAGCTTCAGGACACATTTGTCAGCGCTCTGGTGTCACTGGGTGCAGCTCACACGTCATCTGAGTGGGTCTGGTTAAACCCTGCTGGATTTAGGAACACGATTAAGCTTGGAAAATGTAAAACTGAGAATGTTTCGCTCTCAGGTTTCGTTGTGACGCCACAGTCTCAAAACCGCGTTTGTCGATAAGATGTTAAGGACAGTGATTAGATTAGAGAGCAAGAAACATCATTTGTTTTTAGCAGTGACACATCAGACTGAAGGTTCTGACCTTCCAGTTGTCCTGGGAAGAGCAGGGAATACCCAGCCCAGCATGGATCCATCAGCCCAAGGGAAAAGCGTGGTTCCTGCAGGTCAGCGCTCACTGACACTCACACCTGACCCCGGTGACTTCTGAGTTAAATCCCAAAATATCTTTGGGGATCTAGGTTTGAGTTTATTGCACACAGAGCCAGCTGTTGAGCATCTTTGCTGGAGAGGTGGAACAGGTGGCAAAGTTTTGTTCCAGACAAAGAAGAGAGATTTGTTCTTGATTTCCTCCTTCCCTCTGGGAATCTGTTGGTGCTGGCATTTTCCTAACAAATTGATTATTATAGATCCCTTAAAAAACTGGGGATACAAGCAGAGAGCAGAATATTAAGTTCTTCTTTTACTGGTTAATTCTGGATCTTCCAACTGGTTTCTTTTTGTGCATGCTCTTAACTTCTCTTTCATCTCATTGAATCCACTTGGTGAACAGAGAATCCAACCTCAAGTTTGGTAAATCATCCAACACTTTGCTTTTTCTTTACTAAAACCACAGAAAATTTTAATGTTTGTGCATCTTGCCTATTTGAGCTCCGTATTTTGGGGTGAACTTGCCACTTGTTTGTGCTCTGAGGGGTCAGCAGATGTGCTGTGTCAGGAAATAAACAGAAGGGTGATGTTTGTAAAGGTGTGGCAGGTTGGTTTTATTTTTACCTGCTTTTGTAGGCAGTGACGCCTTTAAATAGAGAAAATATTATAATGCTGCGATTAAAGTCCACAGTTCCTCAGGACTGCCTCACCACTCCAGAAAAATAAACAGTTTCTGGCAATACATGAGGATCCAGACATGGTTTTTTAGCTTAGCTGAAACAGGACTGACATCTTCATGCTCCTCCAAGGTCCTCAAGATGCCTAAATGGAATGAACTGGTTCTCCAAGTTTTTATATATTGGTAAAAATATCCATGATTTCACCTGCCATGTTGAGTTCTGACTTGCTGTTAATGCCTCTCAGGAGATCAGATCCTTCTCCACGAGTTGGGTTGAATATGAAACTGGTTTTATCTTCACGCAGGTATGGAATAATGGCTTACATATATTGCATTAGCTTAAAAAATTTAAAGTAAATTAAAAACCTCCACCAAATATATTTACCAAGTTTTGTACCTTCCAGTAATCCAGAGGCTTTGTGCTAATTTGGAATAAAACTGGGAATTTGGCCTTTGAAATATTTCACTTACTGAAGTTTAGCTAAATACCTGAAAAGCAGCAGATGTCCATCGTAATTCCATTTACAGCTTCACTCCAGGTGTGTTCCAGATGTTCATGGTAGGCTCTGTGTTAGGTCCTTAAAGAGTGTAAAAAAAGCAGTAATCTGGTAATTGATTTATTCTTGTTTCTTAAGTTAGACCTTCCTAAAACTTCCAGCTGTAAAATCAAGTCATCATTTCACAGTGCTGAGTAATTCCTGGAGACTTCCCTGAGTCCAGTGATGTGTCCACAGTGTGTTTGAGCGTATTTCTGCTGCTTAGGCTCAGAAGGGGATATAATTGAGGCAGTGTTTCTTTTTAGGCTTAAATGTTCGCATCTCTGGAGTTTTCTCCAAAATTCTGTTGTTCAGAATTGCCTTGTTGAGATCATGGAATCACAGAATGGGTTGGGTTGGAAGGAGCTTAAAGCTCATCCCATTCCACCCCTGCCATGGCAGGGACACCTCCCACTGTCCCAGGCTGCTCCAAGCCCCAGTGTCCAACCTGGCCTTGGGCACTGCCAGGGATCCAGGGGCAGCCACAGCTGCTCTGGGCAAGCTGAGATGTTGGAGGAAAACTTTGATCCCAGCATTAAGATAATTGTGATAAATAAATAACTGGGGAAAAAAAAACGAGTTAGTCTTGTGTGCTTTAATTTAGACCAGTTTGTGACGATCTTGTGTTTTGTCATTGGTGATCCTCAAAATCAGCTGATTACTCCTCACCTTTGGTGTCCCTGGGCAGGTGTTTGATAAGAGCATGAATGTCTTTTAAACCTTGCAAAGAAGCAGGGTCACAGCCCAAAATCTGGCGGGGATCAGGGCAGTTATTGGCCGATGGTTTTGACGTGTTTTCCTTTCCTTACGTGCCAGGATTTTACAAAATTCAGTTCACAGCTGAGCCTCTCCTGGTTTGCCATTTCCACTAATTGGAAGGAGGCTGTCTCAAGGAAGAGACTTTATTTGTAAACGGTGCCAGCAGAGAGCTGCAGGAGCAGATGTGGTCAGGGGAGATTTCGGAACACAAATTCCCAGACAAAAAGAGCTGTTTCCCTGTTAGTACGCGGAGCATTCCCAGCCTCCGGAGCCGATGGCGTGGAACTGCACACATCGGCGCTGCTTCAGTGTCCTGGCTGCCGGAACGCTGCCTGGTGGGAAGGGTTCCTGAACCTGCTGACTGCCACACATTCCCAGGAGCTCTGGGAAGAGCGCTGCTCCCAGGGATGCTGTGGATCCCTCGCGCTGTCCGGACACCGCGGATCACGGCTCTCTTTGGGAATCTTCCTCGGATCCCTCGCGCTGTCGGGACACGGCGGATCACGGCCCTCTTTGGGCATCTTCCTCGGATCCCTCGCGCTGTCGGGACACGGCGGATCACGGCCCTCTTTGGGCATCTTCCTCGGATCCCTCGCGCTGTCGGGACACGGCGGATCACGGCCCTCTTTGGGAATCTTCCTCGGATCCAGGGGTACTCAGCTGCTGCTTCCAGGCTTCCTCAGCTATTGATTCCACTGTTGTCCTTAAATCCTTTTTCCTTTCTCTTTGGACTTATGTTGTCTCAGGAGAGCGTTGCTTTTTTCCCCCTTGTCAAAGCAAAAAACCCCAGGGTTGTTCTATCTTTTGTTATATATACATAATATATAAATATATATATAGAAATATAACTTCTTTTTTCCTGACCTGCAGCTGCAGGAATATCCCTTTGCTTCCTTCTCCCTTACAAAGCCTGGGAGAATTTTGTGTTGCTTTCCTATAGCTTTCCTTCGAAAGTTCAGCTTTTCTTCCATCTTCTGAGAAATTTTGTCTGTAAAGTTGTTCTTTTCCTCTGGCTTGGGCTGACTTCCTGGACTTCAGGAGTCTTCATGACTTCTTTTGTGAAGAAAAGAGATTTTCCTCAGAAAAAAGAGGCTGTTTCACACCCAAATCAATGGGTCAGTTTTCAAGTTAGGATTCTGCACCTTCAGCTTAAATTCTGTGTTCAGCTTTGTTTTCCTACAAAGATTCTGGTAGCAAAGGGCCCCAGGCAATGACTGTTTGGATCCTGAGAAAGGCAAAAAGTAGTTGTTGTGTTTTTTGTTTGTTTCGTGTTTTCTTTTATGTCTGGAGGCATGTGGAGCTCCAGGGGAAGGCAAGAAGCGCAACTTCATTTTTTCTTGGGAGAAATCCAGGCTCTATAGGCTGCCATCCAAATGCAAAAATTCTGACACTTCTCTGCTCAGAAAAAGTGCCACCAAAACGGAGCCAGCTGAATACTCCACTTCTTCAATAGAAGGCAGTTTCCTTAAATAGAATTTGGGAGCTAACTTCGTCTGGAGCAGGGATTTGGGTTCAAAACACTTCCAGATCCGTAGTGACGTCTTTTCGCTTGAGTCTTTCGCTCTGGCTACAGGTATTTGAGTAAACACTCAGTGGATATCCAGACATCTGAGGAATCCTTTGTGTCCTGTAATTCCATGAATTATAGCCTATATAACATGAATGAAAAATCTGCCTCACTGTTTTTTCTGGGAATGAGTTGGTAGAGAAGAGAAGGGAATTCTTGCTTTCATAGAATCATGGAATGATTTAGGTTGGAAGGAACCTTAAAGCTCATCCCATTCCCACCCCCTGCCGTGGGCAGGGACACCTTCCACTATCCCAGCTTGCTCCAAGCCCCATCCAGCGTGGCCTTGGACACTTCCAGGGATGGGACATCCACAACTTCTCTGGGCACCCTGTGCCGGGGCCTCCTCACGCTCCCAGGGACCAATTCCTTCCCTACAAATACACTTTGCACAGATACACTTGCTCAGTATTTACAGACTGGTTCCAGTATTTTACCACAGTGTTTTATTGTTTGACTTTGTGTCACACTTTCTCCCACGGATCCCAGTTTATTAGCAGTATCTTTTTGCCATCAAAAATCCACATTATCCTCCATAACAGATTAGCTGTAGCTTGGTCTTCCCAAGAAGCTGCAGTAACCCATTAGGAAGATGGTTAATCTCCCTCCTGGATAAGCCTTTTGATCAATTTAGAGAGAAGTGAATTGGTGTCTTCTGAGCAAGTCTGGGTAGCTGCTACTCAAACAAAGCGATCTGGGCTCCTTTCAACATCAGCTCCTAATGAATCGTTGGAATTTCATCAAAGACCAGGTAATTAGACAGGTACTGTACCTTTGGATTAATGGCACCGCTGACAGAGGCCTGGCTTTCCTTATTCAAAGATAGGAACTGATCCGTTTTGGGGAACAAGAAATGCCTCCGGAAGTTTTTGGAAGCATCTGGACAAGGTGCTCCATGGAGAAGCATCTCCGTGCTCAGGTTTGGAGAGTCGGGGAGTCTTTTCTGGGGTCCTTAGCACAGTTACAGGGGAAGGGGCAAGCACAGGAAATTCCAGGTGTGACTCTTTGCCTAACGTGCTTCTGGCCCTCAGGAATGAAATCTAGTGAGGTGGGAACACAAAATTACCATAGTGTCTGAGCTTTCCATGGAACAGGAGGCTCTGCTCCCAGAACAAGGGCAGGACAAGAGGAAACGGCCTCCAGCTGTGCCTGGGGAGGCCCAGGTTGGACACCAGGAGGAATTTCTCCACTGAAAGGGTTGTTAAACATTGGTGTTCAAGATCATCCAGTCCCACCATCACCCCAGCAGCACCAGCATCACCCCAAACCCTGTCCCCAAGGGCCACATCCAGACTCCTCCTGGGCACTCCCACAGCAGTGACTCCACCACTCCCTGGGCAGCTCATCCCAGTGCCTGACCACTCTTCCAGGGAAAGTTTTTCCTAATATCCAATCAGAACCCAGAACCTCCCCTGGAGAGGAAAATCATTTAACTCTCGCCGATGTTTTGAAACACTGGAGTTGTTTCACCTTTAGCTGGCTAAAGGTGGCCAATGCCATGATGCTCTGAAGAGTCTGCCATGCTTTCCTCTTACAAATGATGGCAAAGGTGATTTTCCACTTCTGCCCACTCCCTTTTGGTTGCAGAGATGTTGGGAAGTCTCCCCTTATTCTTTTGTGGGGTAGAAAAAGAAGAGAGGTCCTCTCTGGCACCTTCTGCTCGGACACGGTCGGGCTCTCCGGAGCGGCTGAGAAATCGTCGCAATTCCGCAAATTCCCGAAGAAGTCTTGAGGAGCTGTGTGAGATTGAGTGACATTTGGAAGCCGTGCTGTGCTCACTTGGCCAGCAGTGCCAGAGAACAACACCGTGGTGCTTTCAACCCAGATGCTTTGGCAGAGCAGAGCCTCGAGTGTCGCCACTGCTTGGCAGAACAACTGGTGCTGCAAAGCAGGAGCAGGTGCTTCGGGCTTTTTCTGCTCCTTCTGCACCGAGGCCCTGCTCTTTGCAGTGGTTTTGGAGCACGAGAAACAATACTGCTCTTTTATTCTGGTATGGCTTTTAAACTCTGAGATGGGCTTGGTAAAAAGTTGAGCTCCATGGCGGTGCTGAGAATGATGAGTTACGCGGCCCTTTTGTCTTTTACGAACATCTTAGAGGTGGCAGATTCTGTGCTTATTTTATACTTTCTCCTCCAAATTAATGGAATTACAGAATGGTTTGGGTTGGGAGGGACCTTAAAGCTCATCCAGTTCCACTCCTGCCATGGACAGGGACACCTAACCCTATCCCAGGTTGCTCCAAGCCCTGTCCAACCTGGCCTTGGACAATTCCAGGGATCCAGGGGCAGCCACAGCTTCTCTGGACAACCTAAAGTCCCATTAACTTGAGGACTGTTTGATAACTGCCCTCGTTGATGTCCTGCTGGGAGTGACATTTCTTTGGGGTAAAGTTTCTTTGGAGTGACATTTCTTTGGGGTAATGTTTCTTTGAGGTACCATTTCTTTGCACCCTTTCTCGAGCATCTCTTCCCACCACAGGCTCACTCCAGCGAGTTTTCACTCGTGGCAGGAGGGCACTTCCAACTTCTTCCCTCTTCTTTCAGCCAGGGAAGAGTCGGGCTGCTCAAAGACTCATCCTCGTGTGTGTGTTTGCCAGAGTCCTGCCTGTGGTGCCATGCATGAAGCTGGGTGTTCTGTTCCCTGAGAACATTTTTAAAACCCCAATGCTGAAGCTTTAAAACTCATGGATACCCAAACTTTTAAATAAAGAGTTTGTGTGTTACTGTTTCGTTTTTCCTGACTTGCAGTGACTTCACCCTTGGTGATGTGACTTTTTTGGAGGTCGTGGTTCCTTTGCATGGCAGGACAGTCGTGTCTGGTGCCTGTAAATGTGATGGTCACAATGTCCTTGGGAACTGGGAACATTCCCCGAGCAGACCAGGGCAGTTTTGTTTGAATTAAAAGCCTTTAGGGGTTAGAACTTCATTAGCATTTCTGCTATGAACTGGACTTGGGGTGATCTTTTCCCAGAACACAGTTGTTGGCTGAACCTTGAAGAATTCCTTGTGTGTTTGGTGTGGATCCTGTAAATAATTTTCCATCATCACCTTTCCTCGGGAACATTCAAGTCTCCTTCCTCAGGTGGAATGCTCCTGTGCACCTCTCTGGAGGCGAGGAAACCCAAACCCAACACCAAACCACGGCAAATTATCCAGTCCGTTTTTTTGGTGTAGTTTATCTGTCCTTCAAGAAGTGCTGGAATGATTCCTTCCTTCCCTGCCCCATTTCTGCACCCCTTGGAGTCACCTGCTTCTTTTGGTGGCCAGGGTGCATCAGCCCCCACATGGATGCTGCAGGTGCAGGGGTCAGGCACCTCTCAGGAGCTTGTTCTGGGAACTGACATTCCAGAAAAACCAGAGACTGATGGAAGGAGAGGCTCAAATGTTACAGCTGGAACGGGATGTCTTTGGTTTATGCATCTTCCATGATGTCCTTGCGGGGGCTTCTTGGAAAGGAAGAGCCCAGTCACGGCAAATGGGAGTTTTTGTAAGCTGGGAGTCAGGTTTATGGATGCAGATCAGCTGAAGGAAAGCAGGGTTAGATGGGATTTTGGGAAGGAATTTTTCCCTGTGAAGATGGTGAGGCTCTGGCTCAGGGTGCCCAGAGCAGCTGTGGCTGCCCCTGGATCCCGGGCAGTGCCCAAGGCCAGGTTGGACACTGGGGCTTGGAGCAGCCTGGGACAGTGGAAGGTGTCCCTGCCATGGCAGGGGTGGCACTGGGTAATTTTCGAGATCCCTTCCAACCCAAACCATTCTGTGATTCTACAAGATGCAGACAAAATTTAATTTTTTAAAATTTGCACAACTCTGATACTTGGGTAGTGTTGCTCTCATCGTTATTATTAGTGTGAAGAAAAGCCCAGTTTTTATAGCTAATTTTCATACCTACTCCTTAGTTTATGCCAGCAACAGTAAAGCCTTAGAACGAAAAATACGAATTACACTTCAAAAATAATTTTCTTAAACCACGGCATTCTCCTAAAGGAATAATGATATTTTCAGTTTGTTTTGCGGATGGTTTTTGTTGTTTTGTTTTAAAATTTTCTGGGTTGAAATTTATGTCACTTGAGAGAAATCAATACAGTTTACAGTGAGCCCCACTTTGAGCTCGTATTGTTTGGATTAGTGAAGTCTGGCATCCCTGGATTTTGGTGGTTTCCAGCTGGAAGTACGGATTCAACCACACTTAAGGTTTTTTTTCTCCTTAAAAGCTGCTACTTCAAGGTGAGACAAATCAAAAGAAGTAATTGCTTAAACTTTAAAGCGTGTGTACTAAATACAGGAATTTTTACAAAGGCAGGAAATTGGGCTTTCAGATCAGTGCTTTGGAATTGTGAGGTTTGACTGGACTTGTCAACCTCCTTGCCTTAGTTTATTTCTGATTTTTTTGGGCTTCTCTGTGATGAGCACTAAGCTGGATGTGGAAATACTGAAACTCTTTAGTGGGGAGTGATTTATTGTTTAATGCCTTGAGAAGTCTGAGTGGAGTTTGTCAGGACTGGCTTCAGATTCCTGCTGTAAAATGCAGGTGTCAGAATATCAGTTATCAAATCATTGAGAGCACAGCAGAAAAACAGTTTAGGTACAGTTCACGACCTGTGAGGATTTTATGGAATAGTTCTGGTGCTTCCAGGCTACTTTGGAGTGAGGAAAAAACCTGGAATGTTTTTATTTTATGAACTGTGGTATGGGTTAATAAGGACAGCATGCCTAAGAGTTTTAAAGTATTCTGGTTTTTAGGAACTCTCAGAATTTGTATTATTGAGTATTCTGGTTTTTAGGAACTCTATCAGAATTTGTCTTATTAATACAGAGTATTCTGGTTTTTAGGAACTCTATCAGAATTTGTCTTATTAATACAGAGTATTCTGGTTTTTAGGAACTCTATCAGAATTTGTGTTATTAACACAGAGTATTCTGGTTTTTAGGAACTCTATCAGAATTTGTGTTATTAACACAGTATTCTGGTTTTTAGGAACTCTATCAGAATTTGTGTTATTAATACAAAGTATTCTGGTTTTTAGGAACTTTCTCAGAACTCATGTTATTAATACAGAGTATCAAAGCAGTGCAATGTCTCCAAATGCAACAGAACTGCTCAGTTTGTTGCCAAAATTTAGGTGCTGTAAACTTCCCTTGGAGTGACATGAACTGCTTTAAAGTCATCCATGAAATCAGCCAGTGAAGGAATTCCCTGGAAGCATCACACCAGCAGCTTCCCCATCATTGAGGTGGAATTTATAGCGGTGGATATTATTTTTGTAGTTCAGTTTTTCACTTAAAAAGCCTCTGTCTGTGTGTGTTGGTCCTTAAAGGTGTGTGATAGGTTAATAGCAATCTCAGATCCGATCCCAAAAATCCCAAACTGTACAGCCGGTTTGGAATTAGTAGAGGAAAAAAGACTTTTAGTATCAATAGACCTGTGCAAATCCTGCAAGAGGAAGGAGGGGACAGCCCAAATTCTGAAAATACACACTTGCCCACATGCCAAGTTATTTTATTTTTACAGCAGGTTTTATTTTAAAATTGTCATGGCTGTGTTAGATGAAATCCACCTTTATTTATGGTAGACACCGGAGCTGGATGGATGTCACCCAGTGAAAGAGTTTGAAAATACACGAGATTATTTAACGGAGTTAAAAAGATTTTGCATCAATTCCTAACCTTGTGTATATTCAAACTACCGAAGTACTTTGAGATCCTCCCCCTCTCTCCTGAAAGCTGTTCTCTTTGGTCAGGTATTGAATAATTTATATCATGTGAGACTCTTGCACATGATGTATTCATCCCTTGTTTAGCTCTTACATTCATGGTTTGGCATGCTGGCTGTACATTGATATGGGAGATGCTTCCCATTTTTTCTCTACCAACTGTTTAAATATATCTTGTGCCTCAGTAACTACAAATGGGAAATAGAATAATTCAAGTAATTTCCCTTGATGGGGGGTTTTTTTGCCTAGGAAAAGATTTCTTTCTTATTTTTTTTTAATATATATCTATTTGTACAATAGATTAAAGGAGAGCTTTAAAATTATGCCAATATTTATGCTAACTTTATGTTCAGCTGGAAATGCCTGAGCCATCAGGCCGGGTATTGATTTGGGATAAAATATGGGGTGTTTTTCACCTCTCGTGCGGTTTGACGCGCTGCCACGTAGCAGGTAATTTATTCCGTCTTTAATTAGTTTTGCGCTGCAAACTGCAAATTGTGAGTAATGTTCTTCGGAGGTGGGGGAAGGAGGAGGCGCTGCACCAACACGAGGAACTCTCGGTGAAGTGCTGATAAAAGTATTTCCCTGAAAGGACAGCGGAGCAGCCCGGGAGGAGGATTAGCGCTGCAAAGTCCCGGCCCGGCCTGGATTCCTTGGAAAATCGTGTAAGGCCCTGGTCAGGTAACGCTGCTGCCCCGCGGCGGGGTCTGCGACATGGGCACGAAGGAAACGCAGTGTTTTGGGTCAAAAAGCTGACACGAGATAAGGAATAGGTGGCACTGATTTTTGGGGTGTGTAGTGCACACACGCTGAGGTAGTTGCTTGTGGTTTAGGGCATAAAAGGAGAGATTTCAGGAGTTTCACTACCGGTAAAATGTCCAAAATGAAGTTGTTGCACGAGGGAGCCGGTAAAACTTCTAACTTCTGTCGGAACCGACATTTTGGGCGCTGGCTAAAATCAGACACCCCGCTTCAGCTCTGAAAAGTTCGGCTGTGCTGGGGACCCTTAGGAAACGGGGATCTTCCGCCCCGTCCAGCCGTGCCGCAGGTGAGCGGCCGAGAGCGGGGGCTGCCTCCGCTGCGGCCGAGCGCTGTGCCCGGTGCCCAGCGCGCTGTG
>VWPU01007463.1:0-18448 GCA_013398955.1 Callaeas wilsoni
AGCTTAAAGCCATTCCCGCTTTTCCAGCTCATGCACAAATCCCAGAGGTTTTACTGTGGCTTCGTTTTTTCCTTTTTTTCCCCCTTTCTCCTGCTTAAAAAGATGCTGAAATATCCCAAAGAAAAATTCTTTCCATGTGATCCCAGCACTTTCCCTCTTGGCTGGAACTCTGGATGTGGTTTTGGGTTCTGCGGTGGAGTTTTTTTCATCTTTATTTTTTTCTTTTTTTCTAATCCCAAATTTTTTTTCTTTTTATTTCCATCCCGGGGAGAGGCCCTGTGGAATTCCAGACTGGCAGCGAATCCCGAGGAAACCGGAGCGGGACAAAGGCGCAGGAGCCCAGCACAAGTTGGTGCAAGCAAAGAAAACGAGGGAAAAATCTCCTTTTGCCAAGGTTTCCTGAGGATCCAGCCTGACTTTCCGTGTTTCTCTTGGATCCCAGCACGGAAGCTGCAGCCTGCCCGGAGACCTGAAGCAGCAGCTGAGGAATAACAAGGGAAGGAAGATCCAGGGATTCTGAGGGACCGGGTGAGTTACAGGGATCGGGATGAAGGGATCGAATCCCCTCCTGCTGCAGGAACGCGGCATTCCCACCCTGCTGGGCAGATTCCTGGGAAAGGCAGGAATGAGGGGCTCTGGAAGGGCCGGGTCAGTGCTGAGCTGGCTTTCATTTGTCCCAATTAACATTCCCTATCCCCTTGTCCACCCTGGACACTCCAGGACGGAGCTTTTCCCAGCGGGATGCTGCTCCCGGTGGGATGGGGATGGGTCCGATGTGGCTGCGGGAGACGGGGCAGGAAGGAGCGGTTTCCTGGAGTCTCCACAGGCGTGGAAACTTTCAGGGAATTGTGCTTCTCCAGCCCTCTGGAATGTGCTGCTCGCTCCGGAGCAGGGCTTGGAATGGGGGTGGGATGGGAGCGTGGCCGGGCGGGATCCAGGCACCGCATCCCGGTGGGAAAATCCCACCCGGGAGCCTCTGCAGGGACAACCCCGCCTGCTTCTCCCTGGCACGCGGGAAGCTGAATTCCCAGGCTGGCAAATCCCGGGAAAGCTGCTTTTCCATCGGGAAGGGTGACGGAGGGACTGGTGCCGGCCGCTTCCATCAGGGGGTTTGTCCCGCGGGAGAAGCTGCTCTGGGAATGACTTTTACTGTAATTCCTGCTGAATCACAGCCTGGGCTGGCTCGGGAGCCGGGAATTCTGCCAGGGAGCCGCCCAGCCTGGAGCAGGGACAATTCCAGGACACTGCAGGAGTCAGAGGTGTGGGCAGGGACACGGAGAAGGGAGAGACGGAAGAGCTTTTCCCTTGGGAATCACGAACATCTTCCTGCTCCCTGTCTCTGTTCCCTTGGGAATCGCGAACATCCTCCTGCTCCCTGTGTTCTCTTGGGAATCACGAACATGCTCCTGCTCCCTGTGTACCCTTGGGAATCACGAATATCCTCTTGCTCCCTGTCTGTGTTCCCTTGGGAATCACGAATATCCTCTTGCTCCCTGTCTGTGTTCCCTTGGGAATCACGAATATCCTCTTGCTCCCTGTCTGTGTTCCCTTGGGAATCACGAATATCCTCTTGCTCCCTGTCTGTGTTCCCTTGGGAATCACGAATATCCTCTTGCTCCCTGTCTGTGTTCCCTTGGGAATCACGAATATCCTCTTGCTCCCTGTCTGTGTTCCCTTGGGAATCACGAATATCCTCTTGCTCCCTGTCTCTCTTCCCTTGGGAATCGTGAACATCCTCCTGCTCCCTGTGTTCCATTGGGAATCACAAATATCCTCTTGCTCCCTGTGTTCCATTGGGAATCACGAACATCCTCC
This sequence comes from Callaeas wilsoni, assembly GCA_013398955.1. NCBI lineage: Eukaryota > Metazoa > Chordata > Aves > Passeriformes > Callaeidae > Callaeas > Callaeas wilsoni. The sequence goes on from VWPU01007463.1 coordinate 1,816, forward strand.
TGCTCCCTGTCTCTGTTCCCTTGGGAATCATGAATATCCTCTTGCTCCCTGTCTCTGTTCCCTTGGGAATCATGAATATCCTCTTGCTCCCTGTCTCTGTTCCCTTGGGAATCACGAACATCCTCCTGCTCCCAGCGTGCACAGGGCAGGGTGGAACCTTGGGAATTTGCAGGAATCCAGGTGCACAGGATTGCTTCCATCCAGGCACAGCCTCTCCTCCCGCAGCACCTCCGTGGAATTGTGTTAAATCCATCCAATCCCCCAGGTGCACAGGGATGTTTTCCTTGGGAACCTTGTCTCTTCCCATTCCTGGGGAATTCCCAGCAGGTGAGCACGCCAGTGGCTGCTGCTCAGGGATGGCTCCTCCCGGGACAGAGGAATTCAGGGAATCACCCCCACTGGAAACGGGCCCAGGCTCAAAAAGCACCAGGAAACAAAAAATAAACCGGATAATTGGAACAGAAGCCGCAGACTCCTGGAAAAACATTCACCCAGGCATTGCAAATCCAGATCCATCTCCTCTCCTGGATCTCTCCACGGCTGGATCCCAGCTTTCCCTCCATTCCTGCCTCTCTCACAGCTCCAGCGGCACTTCCAGCCCCTCTTTTCTGCCATCCCAGGGTTGTACACGGACACGGACACTGCTCATCCTCAAACCGCCACAGGCAGTGGGAATTCCTGACCCCCTTCCTTGCTGGGATGCAGATATTCCCGACCCCCTTCCTTTCTGGGATGCAGACATTCCCGACCCCCTTCCTTTCTGGGATGCAGATATTCCCGACCCCCTTCCTTTCTGGGATGCAGACATTCCCGACCCCCTTCCCTTCTGGGATGCAGATATTCCCGACCCCCTTCCTTTCTGGGATGCAGATATTCCCGACCCCCTTCCCTTCTGGGATGCAGATATTCCCGACCCCCTTCCTTTCTGGGATGCAGATATTCCCGACCCCCTTCCTTTCTGGGATGCAGATATTCCCGACCCCCTTCCTTTCTGGGATGCAGATATTCCCGACCCCCTTCCTTTCTGGGATGCAGATATTCCCGACCCCCTTCCTTTCTGGGATGCAGATATTCCCGACCCCCTTCCTTTCTGGGATGCAGATATTCCCGACCCCCTTCCTTTCTGGGATGCAGATATTCCCGACCCCCTTCCTTTCTGGGATGCAGATATTCCCGACCCCCTTCCTTTCTGGGATGCAGATATTCCCGACCCCCTTCCTTTCTGGGATGCAGATATTCCCGACCCCCTTCCTTTCTGGGATGCAGATATTCCCGACCCCCTTCCTTTCTGGGATGCAGATATTCCCGACCCCCTTCCTTTCTGGGATGCAGATATTCCTGACCCCCTTCCTTTCTGGGATGCAGATATTCCCGACCCCCTTCCTTTCTGGGACGCAGATATTCCTGACCCCCTTCCTTTCTGGGATGCAGATATTCCTGACCCCCTTCCTTTCTGGGATGCAGATATTCCCGACCCCTTCCTTTCTGGGATGCAGATATTCCTGACCCCCTTCCTTTCTGGGATGCAGATATTCCCGACCCCCTTCCTTTCTGGGACGCAGATATTCCTGCCTGCGAGTTCTCCAATCCTTTCTGCCGCAGACCGGCTCCTGGAGCCGGCTCCTGAAGGATCTCTGGGATATTTTGTCCGACGGGAGCTGCCGGAGCTCAGCACTGGAATCCAGCAGCATTTTCCTTGGAAAACGCACAAACTCCTCCAGTGTTTTGAGCTTTTCCACAGGGAGTTGCCCACTAAGAAATTTTAGATCCTCCCAGGGAAGCGAGTAAAAAAAATCCTGGAGAATTCCAAGAGAAATACAGGGAGAAAATTCCTATTTTTTCCCCACTTCAGGCATTTTTTCTCTGGATTTCTCCCAGCATCAACTCCAATCCCTCCCTAGAACAGGTCAGTGAGGAGCCAGAGGAAATTCCTCTTTTTCACCCCATCTGAGGTGTTTTTTCCCTGGATTTTTCCCAGAATCAGCTCCAATCCCTCCCTAGAACAAGTCAGCGAGGAGTCAGAGAAAATGCCTTTATTTTCCCCACCTGAGGTGTTTTTTTCCCTGGATTTCTCCCAGCATCAGCTCCAATCCCTCCCTAGGAACAGGTGAAAAGAAGAGGAATTTTCTCCCTGTATTTCTCCCAGAATCAGCTCCAATCTCTCCCTAGGAACAGGTGAAAAGAAGAGGAATTTTCTCCCTGTATTTCTCCCAGAATCAGCTCCAATTTTCTTTAGGAACGGGTCAGTGAGGAATCAGAGGAAATTCCTCTATTTTCCCCATCTGAGACTTTTTTTACCTGTATTTTTCCCAGAATCAGCATCTGAGACATTTTCTCCCTGTATTTCTCCCAGAATCAGCTCCAATCTTTCCCTAGGAACAGGTCAGTGAGGAGCCAGAGAAAATTCCTCTTTTTCACCTCATCTGAGACATTTTCTCCCTGTATTTCTCCCAGAATCAGCTCCAATCTTTCCCTAGGAACAGGTCAGTGAGGAGCCAGAGGAAATTCCTCTTTTTCACCCCACCTGAGGCGTTTTCTCCCTGGATTTCTCCCAGCATCCAGAACCTTTGGAGCTCAGCAGGAGCAGACGAAAATAAAACAAAGGATTCACAAACCCCGGGGTTTGTGCGGAGGAAATCCAGTTTGGTGCGGCTCTCTGGATTTGTCCATTCCACGCATTGGAAAATCAAACTGGAAAATACCTGCAGGAATTCCGACTGGAAGAGAATATGGGAATGGACAAACCAGGGAAAGAAGTCACCAGCTAGAGGCTGTGGGAGAACATTTAAGAGAGAAACGCTTTTAATTTCTTTTTGTTCCGTTTTTCTTCTGGGTTTTTCCTCCCCAAAAAACCCACTTTCAGCTCCGTATCTAAATAAAATTCCACATTTTGCCTTTAATTTTGACTTTTTTGGGATGCTGAGGCACCAAACAAACCAGCAGAGCAGCATTTTACCCAGAAATTTTCCGCAGGGGGTGTTCCGAGAGCAGCGGAGTTTTCCAGCGGAGCTTCTGCTCTCGGCAGGTTTTGTTTGGCTTGGGATTTTTATTTTCCCCCCGCTCTTTTGTTGACCCGGTGTCTCTTGGCAGCTGTCGCAGGTAATGCCAGCCGGGAATTGCCTTTTCCAGCGCTCCGAGGAGCGCCGTTCCCACCCGGAGTCTCCCGGTGCCGCTCCAGGATCCGTTAATAATTAACCCCAAGGAAAGCACTCGCCAGGTGGCCCTGATTGGGATCGCCCCGTTAATGGTTTGTGTTCCCTCTCCCGCTCCAGCTGCTCCCGAGGATGAGGATTGTGATCCTGCTGCTCCTGCTTTCCGCCGGGAACGCCGGATCCCAGCCGGAGAAGGCGCTGCCCAGGCGGCGCCTGTCGTGCGTGAGGTGCTGCGGGCCCTCGGAGCAGCCCGTGTCCATCATGTCCCAAAGGTCCGCCAGGATGAGCAGGGATCCCGAATATTCCGTGCCCAAAATCCAGCCCACCATAGACATCACCATCCTCAAAGGTGCGCGCGGCTCATTCCCACCCTTTTCCTTCCTGCTCTTCCTTGGTCCTTCCCTGCAGCAAAATTCAGCCCAAACGAGGGCAAGGGGTGCCCAAAAGTGCCCAAAACATGGTCAAGGGGTGCCCAAAATGTGGTTGTGCCTAAAATATGCCCAAAACAAGGTCCAGGGGTGCCCAAAACGTGGTTGTGCTCAAAATGAGATCAAGGGGTGCCCAAAACAAGGTCAAGGGTGCCCAAATTTGCTCCAAAGTGCCAAAACAAGGTCAAGGAGTGCCCAAAAATGTGCCCAAAAAAGGGCAAGGGGTGCCCAAAATGTAGTCGTGCCAAAAAATGCCCCAAAGTGCCCGAAGCAAGGTCAAGGGGTGCCCAAAACATGGCTGTGCCCAAAATGTGCCCAAAACCAGGTCAAGGAGTGCCCAAAACAAGGTCAAGGGTGCCCAAAAAAGTGCCCAAACATGCCCCAAAGTTAATCCTTCTGGGAATTGGGAAGGCGCTGATGTCTGACCAATATTTCCAGGTTAATCCTGGGAACTGGGCTGGTGTTAATGTCCAACCAATATTCCCGGGTTAATCCCTCTGGGAATTGGGCTGGTGCTAATGTCCAACCAATATTCCCAGTTTAATCCTTCTGGGAACTGGGATGGTGCTAATGTCCAACCAATATTCCCAGTTTAATCCTTCTGGGAACTGGGATGGTGTTAATGTCCAACCAATATTCCCGGCTTAATCCTTCTGGGAATTGGGGTGGTGCTGATATCTGACCAATATTCCCAGGTTAATCCTTCTGGGAATTGGGGTGGTGCTGATATCTGACCAATATTCCCAGGTTAATCCTTCTGGGAATTGGGGTGGTGCTGATATCTGACCAATATTCCCAGGTTAATCCTTCTGGGAATTGGGGTGGTGCTGATATCTGACCAATATTCCCAGGTTAATCCTTCTGGGAATTGGGGTGGTGCTGATATCTGACCAATATTCCCAGGTTAATCCTTCTGGGAATTGGGGTGGTGCTGATATCTGACCAATATTCCCGGCTTAATCCTTCTGGGAATTGGGGTGGTGCTGATATCTGACCAGTATTCCCAGGCTGGGAAAACAACGCTCCAGCAGCTCTTCCGCTGGTCGTCTCCAGGATATTCCCAGACTCTGGGCTTCCTGTCCCCGTGTTTGACGCACTTTTCCTTCGCCCTGGCAGGCGAGAAGGGCGAGATGGGAGAGAAGGGATTCCCCGGAGCAGCCGGGAAGGCAGGAGAGCGAGGATTACGTGGCTGGAGTGGGCGGAAGGGCCAGAAGGGCCAGCCCGGCCCCCAGGGCCACTCCTGCAAGCAGCTCTTCGCCGCCTTCTCCGTGGGCCGCCGGAAGCCCCTGCACAGCTCCGACTATTTCCAGCACGTCACCTTCGACACGGAATTCGTCAACCTGTACCAGCACTTCAGCATGTTCTCCGGGAAGTTCTTCTGCTACGTTCCAGGGATTTACTACTTCAGCCTCAACGTGCACACCTGGAATTTCAAGGAGACCTACGTGCACCTGATGAGGAACGAGCAGGCCGTGGCCATCCTGTACGCCCAGCCCAGCGACAGGAGCATCATGCAGAGCCAGAGCCTGATGCTGGATCTGCAGGAAGGGGATGAGGTTTGGGTCAGGATGTTCAAGAGGGAGCGGGAAAACGCCATTTACAGCGAGGAGTCCGACATTTACGTCATCTTCAACGGGCACCTGATCAAACCCGCCCTGGAGTAGGAGCTCCTCAGCTCCAGGGCGAGGCCTTGGGCCGTCCGGCTGTGCCTTCCCTCTGGAAGTGCCTCTCTGATCCCATTCGGGATGGTCGTAGCCCTGGAAGAGTTGTTTCTCCGCATCTCTGTGCATCCAAGCTGCACAAGAATTCCAGAAGGTTCCCAGCTCCCTGCAAAGACCCTCAGGAACATCCCTGAAGAGTTGGCCAAGCTGGCAGCAAAAATTTCACTTTGCTCCGCGTCTCCTGTTCCGTTTGGAACGGCTGCATCCCTGGAAAGGCTGTTTTCCACCCCTCTGTGGATGGAGGGAAAAGCTCCAAGCTGCACGAGAATTCCAGAAGGTTCCCAGCTCCATGCGTGGCCCCTGAGGAACATTCCCGGAGTTTTTCCAGTTGACAGCAAAAATTTCACTTCGCTCGGCATCTCCGGTTGCGTTTGGAATGGCTGCATCCCTGGAAGTGTTGCTTTCCACCCCTGTATGGATGGAGGTGCCTGTTCCACCTGCACGAGAATTCCAGAAGATTCCCAGCTCCCTGTGCTGCCCCTCAGGAACATCCTGGAAATCTTGGCCCAGTTGGCAGCAAAAATTTCCCTTCTCCCTCTGCATTCCCTGTCCCATCTGGAATATTTGTAGCCCTTGGAAGGGTGGTTTTTCCACCCCATGTGGATGGAGGGAATTCTTCCACCTGCACGAGAATTCCAGAAGATTCCCAGCTCCCTGTGCGGCCCCTCAGGAACATCCCTAAAAGTTGCCAAGCCGGCAGCCAAAATTTCCCTTCCTTGCTGTGCTTTAGAGAGGGAATTATAACAATTAGGATATAATTACGATAAAATAATTATCCCTAAGGACCAGAGCAGTTATCCCGGTGCTAATTAAGGAATGTCGTTCTTCCTGCAAAAATCTTGGCTAATTAGAGCCCACCCCTCAGCAGCACCAGGTCGGAAATTTGGTGTTAAAAATCAATATTTTGCACAGGAATTGATCCCAAATTCCGGTTTGGTTCCATTCCGTGTCACATTCCACGGTTCCAGCGGAGTGGTGGGATCAGAGAAAGAACAGCACATGGATTTGGGAAAGCTTTTCCAGGGAAACGGAGCTCGGTACAGCCACAAGCTCCAGAGAAGAACTTCCCATGAGAACATCCAGCCTGGCTGGGAACGTGCTTCCCAATTGAACAAAATGGTGGGAATTTGGAATCTGCCAAGCTGGGATTTCAGGCTGTGCTCCCTTCTGGAAATTCCCATCCCGTGGCACCATCATTTCTGGAAAGTGGAAGGAAAACTGGAAAGGAAAAGGAGTTTTTCTCCAAGCAGTGATTTTTAGGGATTTGGGTTTTTTTTTTCCTAAAACAATTGTGGATAGAACCGTGGTGCATGCAGCAAAACCCCATCATTTTATCCCATTTATCCCTTCTTTTCCTTTCTCCCAGCCTCTCATTTGCATCCCAAGCCTTTTGTACGAAGGATCCAGGGAAATTCTTGCCAGGAGAACACTTCCTCGGATCCCACCTCCCCCAGCTTTGGGAAAAGTAGCTGAAATAAATATTTTGCTTTGAGTTCCTGGGGTTGTTTCTCTCTTTTCCATAAACTTTTCCAGAAGTTTTTCCACATTTCCTGGCTAAAAGCACCACACTGAATGTGGAAAAGTCTCTGGGGACAATTTTGATTCCTTTAATCCAAAGGATTCCCAAAAGGAAGCTGTCACCAGCTCCTTTTCCTCTAAAGCAATCCCAAATTGTCAAGATATCCCAGTTTTCCTGAAAACAGGGACTTCCAAGTAGGGAATTCCGCATGAAAATGGATCCCAAGCCTTGAAACCTCGAGTGTGTTCCTGCTTCCCTCAACCTGCATCCTGAAAAGGAATCCTGGGAAACTCCCATAATTTTAAAGCCACGCTGGAGAGCTCCAAATCTTTTTTCCACCCTCTTCCCACTTCTAAATCCTCCCGGTCCCATCCCTTGGTTGGAAAAAGAATTCCCAGCCGGGATGTGCTGCCGGCAGGAGCTCTGTGGTGGAGCAGGAGCATTCCCAGGCTGAGGAGGTCTGGAATTCCTCATTCCTCACAGATCCAGAAGGTTTCCCACAATTTCGGCTCGTTCCCATCGCTCGTTTGCAGCACTGAGTAAAATTACAATTAAAAATTCCCTGATTATTGCCAGGGCTGGAAAAATATCCCCTGGAACGTGTTTGATCCACGGAATTCTGGAGGAGACCCTTTCTCCTAGGAAGCAGCAGAAATCCATCATTTTTATCCCTAAACAAACACATCTCCAGGGGAGATATTTGGATTTCGAAGCCCTCATGACTCATCCCAGGGTCAGGAGCAGGGAAATCATTAAATCCACATCGATTCCAGGGGCACAACGACCTTTCCAAGCATCCAAAGGGTGCCTAGAGAATCCAAATTATCCCTTATGCCATAAAAAAACCATCAGAATTCTCAACCTGCCAAGGTTTTGGGGAGAAAAAAAAATTGGAATAGCTGAAAGATGAATGTCCTAAGTGTTCCCATTGCCACGTTTTAAATCCCTTTTCCAGGCCTGGACACCCCTTTTGGGAAGGAAATTCCCCTAAAATCCAACTTAAATGGATTTTAGGGAAATTTCCCTGCCGTGTTTGTGGTGTTCAGCTCCCTCTATCCCGGGAATGCGGCGATCCCTCATTCCCATCTCCTCGCGGCCCATTTTGGGGACAAAGAGGGAAATCATTAAATCCACGTCGATTCCGGGGGCACAAGGACCTTTCCAAGCATCCACAGGATCCAAATTATCCCTAAAGGCCTAAAAACCACCAGGAATCTCAAGCTGCCGAGGTTTTTGGGGAGGAAAACTGGAATCTCTCGAACCTGAATGTCCTAAGTGTTCCCATTGCCACGTTTTCAATCCCTTTTCCAGGCCTGGACACTCCTTCTGGGAAGGAAATTCCCCTAAAATCCAACTTAAACCTCCTCTGTTCTGTTTGTTCCGCTCCCTCTATCCCGGGAATGCTACGATCCCTCATTCCCATCTCCTCGCGGCCCATTTTGGGGACAAAGAGGGAAATCATTAAATCCATGTCGATTCCAGGGGCACAAGGACCTTTCCAAGCATCCACAGGATCCAAATTATCCCTAAAGGCCTAAAAACCACTAGGAATCTCAAGCTGCTGAGGTTTTTGGGGAGGAAAACTGGAATCTCTCGAACCTGAATGTCCTAAGTGTTCCCATTGCCACGTTTTAAATCCCTTTTCCAGGCCTGGACACCCCTTTTGGGAAGGAAATTCCCCTAAAATCTGACTTAAACCTCCCCTGCTCTGTTTGTTCCGCTCCCTCTATCCCGGGAATGCCACGATCCCTCACTCCCATCTCCTCGCTGCCCATTTTGGGGACAAAGAGCCTGTTTGGCTCATCCCTGTGGATGGATTTTTCTCGGGAAGGCGCCTGTGCCTTGGGCAAACTCTTTCCTTCCTCTCCAGAAGGAAACTTCGGCTTTACGACAGGAACAGGGAGATAACATCGAGGCCGATAAGGAAACCAGGCAACAAATCAGGCTAATGGATTGCCTTCGGATGAGTGGAATGGGATTTAATGACTCCAGCAAGGATCTGTTCGCTCCCAAGGATTGGGAGAAAGTGCAGGAGATGGGAGGGGAAAGTGGGAAAACAAACAGAAAGCACTTCCAAGCCAGGGAGCAATCCCGGCTAAAAGGTCGGGTGGAGACTTTGGCCTGCACGGGTTGTGCTTCCACACCCTCCCTGCGCGCTGGGAATGGCAATTCCCAAAGCCAGGACGGGCTGGGAATGCCCGGCCTCCCCCGGGATGAGAGGTGGGATTCGTCTGGGGGCTCCCTGGTCTTGCTCCGTGCTCTGCTCCTGTAAATCCCGGGGGTGCCTCGCTCTCCTCCCGATTTCCCAGAGTGGTTTGATTTTTCCCTGGCAAGATCCAGGCAGCAGCACTTGGAAAGGCCCAATCCGTGTGTGCTCTCTGCCCCCAGCACCTTCTCCTTGCTCAGTTTTGGGAGGTTCCCTGTTTTCTCCCCAAAATCCCTGGGATTCTGAAGGGGCAGGACCTCCCTGTGGGGAAAACTCTGGATTTGTGTCCTTGCGGGGCTGGATACGCCCCCAGCAGAGATCTGGGAAAAGGTTTGTTCCCTCAGCCACACCTGGAATGGGCAAACAGGGAGGATGAGCGGGATCCCTGGGATCAGGAGGGATTTGCTTCCCTGTTCCCAAACCTGTGGATATTTTCTCCACAGCTGCATTTGTATTCCAGCCAAAAGCTGCCTGCAGCGGTTTGGGAGCCCAGCACTTCCTGCCAGACATTGGGAATGACAGCCTAATGCTATTTCCAGGGAAAATCACATTAAAATCAGCTCTCCAAGGAATTGCTTCCTCCCTGGATCGTGCTGGGAGCAAATCCCTCTCTGCTGGCTCGGGGCCGGAATGCTGCGATCTCCTGCCTCAGCCACCCAAAGGCCATTTCAGGAGTGAAATTCCAAGCGGGAAACTGAGGAATTGCCACCAGGATGGGGTTTTGCTGATCCAGTTCCCTCTGCACCCCCAGGGAATCACGCTGGAATCACCTCCCTGGTTCCCAGCAAGGAAGAATCCAGAACAATTCCTCCGACCACATCGTTTTCCCTGTTCTTCTGTGGTTTCGTCCCTTCTAAGGCAGAATCCCGACTTTCTCCAGGATTGAAAAGACACCTGGACAGGGATGGACTCAGTGCTGTCAGAGATCTCTTCCCACCTTGGTGATCCCATCATTCCAGGGGTGCCGAACCCTCCATTCCCATTTCCTGGCTCAGCTCCACGTTTTTATCAGGTCAGAGATCCACGGAACTGCTTTTCCCTCCCTGAAGAAGCGCCGGGGAAAATCCAAACACCACTGAGCGCCATGAATGAATTCCATGGAAATGGCCCCGATTCCTGTCAGGAGCCCGGCACAGACGCGCCGGGAAACAAAATAATTCCAAGTGTGGGACGCGGGGCTGTCAGCCCTGTCTGGCACCCGGCATATGGGGCCGGAATCTGTGGAAAAACGGGACAGGCTGGGCTGGGAGGCGGAACAGGGATGCAAACAGGATGCTCTCATTAATTCTGGGAATGCATAATTAATTAATTACCCTGCCCAGGGGAGCTGCTGTCACCACGGCTCCCCGAGCCAGCTTTTCTCCTCCCGTGCTGCGTGGCTCTTGGAAGCAGGAATTGTGCATGGGATTTGTGCTGCCTGGCTCTGTTCTTCCTGGAAGCAGGAATTGTGCATGGAATTTGTGCTGCCTGCCTCTGTTGTCCCTCCTGGAAGCAGGAATTGTGCACAGGATTTGTGCTGCCTGGCTCCTGGAAGCAGGAATTGTGCATGGAATTTGTGCTGCCTGGCTCCTGGAAGCAGGAATTGTGCATGGAATTTGTGCTGCCTGCCTCTGTTGTCCCTCCCTGAAGCAGGAATTGTGCCCAGGATTGCTGCCCCATCCCTGGAAGTGTCCCAGGCCAGGGCTTGGAGCACCCTGGGATAGCGGGAGGTGTCCCTACCCGTGGCAGGGGTTGGAATGGGATGGGCTTTAAGTCCCTCCCAACCCAAACCATTCCACAATTCCATGATTCTTTGTTTTGCTGGGAAAAGCCAGCAGAGCATAAATTCACTGAGGCCTTGGGAGGGGTTTTTATCCTTTATTTTTTTCCCACCAGATTCTCCAGAGAAAACCACGGTGGGATTCACCCCTGGAGCAGGGGGAGGAGAAGCTCCAGGTCTCCCTCTGGAATAGGAAATAGGGATCCTCTGGAGCAGCGGTGGCCGCAATCCTGGCCCTCCCATCCCAGAGGGACGCACCAGGACCAGGAACACCAATCCAGCTGGCACAGGGAGAGGTGGTGCGTGGAAGGCGAAGGGAAAACTCTTCCCTGATAATTCCCAGGTCACTGCACTTCCAGGGCTGGGCTGTGCATGCGTCCAGGGTTAAATCCAGACAGAAATTCCTCCGTTATCTCCCATCCCCACAGGCCAGGATCGTTCATTCCCAGCTTTTTCCGAGGGCTGCTGCTTTTCCTGTCGCAGAAAGCACTGCGGGTTCATTCCAGGCAAAGCAGAGCAGGCTGAGGGAGTGGGATACATCCAATATTTGGGATGACTCCCGGCTCGAGGTCAGGAATGGGATCCAGGGCTTAAGGGCTCAGGAGGAGGGAGCCAGCGGAGCCAGTTTCACCTTCCGTGACTTTCCAGGGAATGATGGGCAGATAGGGAGGATTAAGTGTTACGGGATTGCAGCGGGAAAGGGAGCGGGAACACAGAAACCCCGGAGCATCGCCCATCCCATGGCAACAGCACTGGATTTCCATGGAGTTATCCAAACAACACCCAAACGGGCGGGAACAAACGCTCCGGGAAAACCAAGTGCAGGGTGAGGTGAGCAGCTGAGGCATTCCAGGTGCCCCAGGGGCTGGAGCTGGATGAAACACCCTGGGAATAACCACGGGAAGAAAATCAGCAATTCCTGCCTTGGCTGCAGGTGCAAGGGGCAGGGAATGGCACTGGAAACACGGATTTTAAGGATGCTGCTGATGGATCGAGGGTGGGCCAGGACTTCGTGTCAGAGGGAATGTTTGGATCCCAGGGATAATCCCATTCCTGGAACCTCAGGGAGCAGAGAGCTGGGTTTAACTGGGAGTTAAAGAGGGAAGGTGCAAAAATTCCATCCCTGCTCCTACTCCAACATCAATCCACTAATCCCGGGATGAATTCCGCAGTTCAGGCTCCTGCCTGGGTTTTTCCTCCCTTGGAGAGCAGCCAGGAGGGATCCCAAAGGCAGAGGGTTCCACGGTGAAGTGCAGCCCATTAATCCCGATCCCTCTGAGATTCCCACCTGGAATCTGCCCTTTGGAATTGCTGTCTCCTAATGCCACTTGTCCAAACCGAATCCGTGACTTTCCCCCCTCAGTTAAACCCATTTTTCTTGGAATAAAAAGTGAATCCCTGAAGGAAGCTGCTCCTGTATCCCAAAGGTTGCTTGGTGGCTTTTTCCACATGTCCTCCACCTTTGCTATCCAGCAGTTGGAATTCCCTTTATTCCATGGATCTCATTGAATATTCAACGAGCTGGAGCCTTGACCAGGAAGGCCGGTTTATTTTTTTATTATTTATTATTTATTATTTTATTTCTCTTTTTTATTTTATCCGATTGATTTTTCCACCTCCTGAAGGTCAGGTGGGCACCGGGCAAATTTTCCATCGTCTTCCCGTGGGTGTTTTGGTTTTTATTTTTTTTTCCAGCAGAGCAGAGCCAACATTTGGAATCCTTGGGTGAATCAAAGGAAAAGCTGAATAAGCTGGAATTTGGAAGGATTGTCTGTCGAGGTATCAAAAATGTCACTCAATCCCTGGGGCTGAGGGATTGGGGTTGGAATGTGTGAAAAAAAAAAGAAAAAAAAAAAGGATTTGGGGAGTGTCGCTGCTGTCTGGAGCTTCCCGGGAAGGGCTGGCTGGGAGGACAGATTTTCCCGGGAATTTGTCAGTCTTTGTGGAAGGATGACATGTTTTGATGGAATGTGTGCAGGGATGTTGTCAGCTCAGCTGGCTCCTCAAAATTCCGCTGCCAAAGCTGCCAGGAAAAGCCCAGGAACGGCGTTTGGGATTCAGGGAAAAGCCAGAGGAGCTTCCGAAGGCACAACGCGGGTCTGAGGAAAGATTTTTTGGGATGGGGAGGGAATCCCGTGGAGCAAAGGCTGCGTGGCACTGAGAGAGATGATCTGCAGGAGCTGCTCCCGGAAAAAAATTCCCTGGGCCAGGAAAAGAGCTGCTCCAAAGCAGCATTCCCAAGGCATCGAACTCCCCAGGGAGTGGTGGGTTGGAAAGGGAATTTTCCTGGAACTGGAGCATTGAGAGTTCTCCTAAATTTGCTCCTTAAATACGACGGATTGCAGCATTATCAATGGGAATGTTGGATGGGCTGGCTGGAATATTTGGTTTTCCGGGAATTGGGATCCCAGTCATGACCCAGGGGCAGTGGGAAAAGAGGTAGGACCGGTCTGGGGCGTGTGGAAAACAAGGCCCAGGTTTATCCACCTCTTTTCCAGGGTCTTCCCTCCAGATAAAACTTCCCTTGGTTAATTCCAAGGATTTGATCAAATTCCATGGAAGGAGGAGAGAAATGCTCTTTGCTCTTCCAGGGTTCAGCTCCTTCCCAGAAATCTGCTTTTGTTAAAATCCTTTTTCTTTCCAAGGCAGGTTTTCCTGCCCCAGCCTGGAGTTTTCCAGGCATTTCCCACTCCCGAGCTTCCGGGAGGGATTGTTTCGGGTGGAAAACTGAGGGGAATCACAGCGCAGCTCCCACCAAACCAACGGGAAAAGTTCAAATGAGGAACCCAAATCAAGCCCATAAACCCAGCTCCTCATCCCAGAGAATCCAGGCCCGCTTGGAGTCATCCCTTCCTCACCAACTCCTGTTTTGATGGGAATGCATTGGATTAAATGGAATGTGTTCCCTTTATAAAAATTCCTTATGAAATCCACAGTTTTTCCTTCCCTGGAGCGTGGCTGCTGCTGTTTGCTCAGTAAACAAAATTAGGTGGGATTCGCTGGAAAATTAGAAAACAAATCAGTTTAATGGAAAAGCTTTTCCCAGCCCCCTGGGGATGTGCTGTACTCAATTCCAAAGGGTTTTCCTATGGAAATTTAACAGGAGCCAAGTCCTGTTTGAAGTCAAGAGGAGAATTAGGGAGAAATTCCAAGATTTTGGAGCCTTTCTGGGGTCATCATTGCTTGCAAGGAGCTCATTTCCAGTGCTTTAGCAAGGGCGGTTTCCTTGGAAATCAAGGGAAAAGGGATGGATCAGGAGAGGGATTTTCCTTTCCAGCATCCCTCGAGTCCTTCTGATCAGCACTCGTGGGCACAGCATCCAACAGGTCGTGGAAAAAAGGCGGGATCGGCTGGAAATGGATTGGAAATGGGATTTCACCCTGGAATCAGCACTGGTTCCCTCCTCTTTGCTCAGTCTGGAGGAAAATCCAGGATTCCAGGGATATTCCAGGAGGCTGATCCCTCTGTGTCTCAGTTCTGCCGCCCGGCTGACTGAGGCTTTCCATGGCCTCAGAATTCCCAGCAGAAGAAATTTGGGGGGGAAAAAAAAAAAGACATTTTAAGACTCAGAAAACATAAAAAGAAAAAGGGAATTTGGTTCGTTCAATGTTTAATTTGTCCGGAATGGTTTGACAGAGGGAAACAAAGGCAAAATCTCCGCAGCATCAGGCTAAAACCAGGCGGGAAAACGGAAAATTTCCATCCGCGGAGATTCCACGCAACACAGATTATCCCGATCCTGGCTGGGAAAAGCAGGGAGAAGTTTCTCCGGGTACAAATCGCTCCAGGTTTGCACTGAGATCTCCCCCTGCAGGGAGAGATGACCCCTCATTAGCACAGTTTGGAGTTTCTAAAGGGCCTCGCCATGAAATCTGCTGGATTTTCTTCCCAGCAGGTCCTAAAATCCTGGAAAGGGAACCAGAGCATCCCTAATTTAGCGGGGTTTTGGTCTCCTGGCACTGCCCCGAATTAATGTGGCACAACCCAAAAACTCGGGGGCTTTTCCCCTTTACCTCCCTCTTGGATGGGTTTGAAAGGAATCTTGACTTTTCCCTGGAAAGCAGATTAGGGATTGCTCGGAAGTCATGGATACTGCAGTTACTCCATTTTTCACTGGATTTTGTGAGAGTTTTCCAGGTTTTTTGTGTTTTCCTGAGGTTTTTGGGGTTTTTTTGGGGTTTGGAGTTTATTATTCTCTTAGTGTTGTCGGCTCCTCTAGGAAGGGGCTTTGGTTTTTGGGATGAAGTAAAACCAAGTCCCCGTGGACCCAAAACAACCTCAGGCTGAAAAATAATGGAATATCACAAGTGGGAAGAGACCCACAGGGATTGTCAAATCCAACTCCTGCTTTCCTCATCCCATTAATTTTCCCTGTGTTCAGAGCTCAGCTGCTCCAGACAAATCCAGCAGCTTCTGCATCCCTGTGCTCTGCAGGGCACCGTGGGCTCCTCCCGCTGTGGGAACACGAATTTTTCCAGACGCTTCCAAAAGGAGCCGGGAGCTAAAATGGGATTTTCTAGTTCTGTCCACAGAGAAGAACCTCTGGAAAATCAACTGGAGCGGGCAGAGGTGACGGAAAGGCGGCACCCATTACTCAGGAACGGATCAGAGGTGGATTTATGCCTGGAGGAGCCGGATAATTCCGTGAATAATGGATATTCTAGTAATTAGTCAGTTAAACCCGGCTCGTGCTGGGATTTGGAATGTGGGCTGCTACCGGGAGAAACCCGGGAGTAAATCACCCACGGTGCAGCCCAGGCTCCAGCTACGCCCCGCGCTTGTGCCTCGCTGTATCCCGTGAATTCCTGGCTTTGGGAACGCGAGCGTCACTTCCAGCGGAATAAACGGAATGGCAGAACCATGAAATCTGGGAAAAACCCCCGGAATGGAGGAGCAAACACTGCCCTGGCAACTGCACCGGTCAGGAGGGGATTGAGCTGGGTTTAATTTCTGGAAATGCGGTTTTGAGTCCAGACTTACACTCGGAGGGGATCGAGCTGGGTTTAATTTCTGGAAATGCCATTGAGAGTCCAGACTTACACTCGGAGGGGATCGAGCTGGGTTTAAATTCTGGAAATGCCATTGAGAGTCCAGACTTACACTCGGAGGGGATCGAGCTGGGTTTAATTTCTGGAAATGCGGTTTTGAGTCCAGACTTACACTCAGAACCCGAAACGGACACAGCGTCTCCCCGGGACCCCGCGGGCATCAGCACTGACATCGCAATAACGGGGTTACAGCACATTTTATAGGGGTGAGACAGTGGAAATGCTATGGGTACGTTGATTCCTTTCCGAAACGTTTTCCTGATCTTGGATTTTTACCCTTTCTGGCTGTGTTTGAAGGATTCCGGACTGTTCTGGCTCCCTGGGATGGGTTAATGACAGGAAAACAAAGCAAAGGCACAACCCCGCACATCAGAACCCATTTCCAGAGCGGTGCTGGCACCTTTTTTGCATGAAACTCTGAAGAAATCTCGTTTTCCTTTAAGAAATCCCCTTGAAGAATCCCAAATATCCCGGCTGAGCTGTTTGCTGCTCGGAGCTGATCCCAGCAGTGCAAAGCAGCCTCAAACCCAGCTTAACAAAGGAGTCAGGGCCGGCTTAGCGTTTGTGTCACTAGAGGGGTACGAAATCATTCCCTGGAGGACCCAAAGTGGTCACAAACATCTGATCCAGCAGGACACCACAAGAGCTTGGCACTTCCAGCTGGGAAAAGCAGGAAAGAGCGCTCTATGTACATTGCCTGGAGCTCGTGGGGCTCCACATTTTCCCTTTGCCGTGAATTGAGCTCTTCTCAAAGTCCCCAAGTTCTCCAGGGGACTCTGCAGGGCCAGGCCGTGCCCCCC